>JAHBCN010012942.1:0-25347 GCA_019359885.1 Listronotus oregonensis
AGTTTGTATTGCTTTTTGTCGATGGGCTATTCAAAAGGGAAAAAAAATCTCTTTATGCGTCTTTTTTATTAACAATAATAATGTGACGACAGTGAAAAGGGGAATATTATTTTTTATTATACCCTTCCGGGTTCCATCTATAGATACTATTAAATACATAGTAAGAAAGTTTATTGAACAAAAAAGCTTTAAAAAAAAAAAGGACTGGCACGACATGAAAACAAGATTTTGGATACCCTCTTTTTTTTCAGGAAAAATTTATTATACTTTTTCTATTGGATTTCGAAAAACTACTTTTACTAATTTTAGAAAATCCTGTAATATCAATCTCGGATGCGGCATCTAAACTTAATAAAACAGATTAAAAAAATTTTTTTAACCCCAAAATTTTTTCAAATTTTATCCTTAAAAATTTAGTTTTAGAACCTTCCTGAACAAAACATGCGGGGAGCGGACCTAAGTATCATTGGAAAGCTAGGTTTATGCAGCAGGACCCAAAGTTTTTAAATAAAATTCTATTCACCGACAAGTTTTTTCCTTCCTTTTGCAGGGAAAGTTTAATCACAAAAAAAGACATTATGGGTCCAAAAATACCCTCACCAACATAACAATTCTATTGTTTCCATGGCTTTTTTTTGATACTAATATGAAACTTTTTTTTAATTTATTAATAATTTAACCTAAAATATCTCAAGAATGGTTCATCCAAATATCATTAATGTATATATATATATATATATATATATATATATATATATATATATATATATATATATATATATATATATATATATATATATATATATATATATATATATATATATATATATATATATATAATATTTATAATTTTTAAAAAATTTATATAAAAAATTTTTTTAAATTTTATTATAAATGTCTTTTTTTTGTTTTAAAAAACCTTTTTTATGTCGATTAACCCCGGGTTTAAACCCTGGCCCGGGCCCCCCTATTTTTAAAACAAATGTTTTATATAAAATTTGTTTTTTCCATTTTTTTTTGAAATAATGAGAAAAAATATCGCAATAAAAAAATGAAAAATAAAAGGGAACTCAACTTTTAAATGAAACAATTTATGCGTTCAAGAAAATCTTTTTTCTGATTTCAAATATATATATATATATATATATATATATATATATATATATATATATATATATATATATATATATATATATATATATATATATATATATATATATATATATATATATATAAAAAAATTTTTTTAATAATATAATTTTATTTAAAAATTAATTTTATATTTTTTAAAATTTTTACCCCTAATTTTTTTACTTCATTTATTTAAAAAGATTAGGAATTCCAAAAAAATTTATAAAAACATTTTTTCTGTCTTTAAAAAAAAGGCGAACCACGTAAAAATATAATCAAAGACCCTTACATCGCCCTTAAAAAAAACTGTATCAATAAAAAGCATTTATATTTTTAAAAATATATAAAAAGTAAGCTTTCAAAAGCTTTTAAAACATTTGTTATTTGACGTTATAAAGTCTCAATGTCAGACCAATAGTTTTTTTTCTTTAAAATGCCTAACATGTGCCAAAATTTGAGGTTAAAGGTTGGAATTTAATCAAAAGGTAAGTACAAACCGACCAACAAAAATTTGGCAGCACTTGGACCTGTGGCCAACATATTTATTGTATACAGCTACTTGTATCTGGAGATGTTTTCAACAGTATTTCGCGTCCAAACCAAATTCATTGTTGAATTAAAAATGGAAGAGACTGTTGCTGCTGATTTAGTGTTGCTTTTTCATAATAGCTGGCCATGCCCAAAAGCGAAAAAGAAGGTGGTGACAGAGAGAGTTTTTAAGAATGGCGACAAGTCATTCCCCCTCCATTTTTCGTTCTCGGCTAAATTAAGTTTTTAGGGACTTAATTTTTCTGTTTTTTATCTAATGTTCGATAGATCAGGCATTTATAGTTTATTCAAGCTAAAAATTTTTGTGTTGGCCATGAATCAGGCTGTTTCAAAAACAAAAACCACTAGACTCGACGTCAAAATCAGCTGATTGGCGTAAACCCCGCAATGGGATTAAAGGCGTTTCAATTTTTGTATTAAATTTTTCTTGTGTTTGGGTGTGTTTTTTCGTGCTTTAAAATAATTAGTGATTTTAAAGAGATTACTCTGCAGTTTTTTTATTTTATTTTATTTTTTTTAGTGGACTATTTGACTTTTTTTGTATTTCATAATTTATTTTATGGACTAAGTTTTTATTTTTTTTGGGTTTTAAGAAAAACCACTAGAATAGATATTTTTTAGAATATGAATCACAGTGATTGCTGTTAGGAAAGCTTGAAACCCACTTCAGAGTTGTGATAAGTCGGAGGTAAGAAAAAAACCCAAACATATTTCTTGAAAAAAAGATGCTATCAGAATAGTGATCTTGTAAGGTAAAATAACTCGTTTTTTAAAAGTATTATAATCTAAAAATCATCGTCAGATGTGCGAAATATTTTAAAATTTAAATATATTTATAAATGTATTTTTAAGATCCTATAATTGGATTTGCTGACAATATAAAACAAAAAAATTAAATTTATAAGTAACAAGCAATGGAAAAACCAAATGTGCCCAAAGCATGAGGGAAAGGGTATTTTCAAGGTTTTATGGAAAATAAGTTTGGGGAAAAATAAAAAATTTTTGGGGGTTTCTCAATGAAAACCCGGATCTTCCAGTTTTTCCGCAGGTCTTGCAGGATGACAATGTTATTTTAGAGGAAAAGGGAAAACATTCCCATGACTAATTTGTGCTAGAAAAAAATTTTGGTTTTCCCAAGAAAGGAAAAATTGAAGGGCTCTTTTTTAAATTCTCAAGGTGAAAACACTTTTACAATCCTCTAATAAAATTGTTTTGCCTTATCAGAGCTTCCTTCACAAACAAGCTGTGGAAGACCCCGGGCTGGGATTCGAAAAAAATATAAGGAAAGGAAATGTCAAAAAAGGGATCCCTGTCTATATTGCCCCTAAGGGTAACTCTGGGGTTTTTCACTGTTTTGAAAGAGGTAGAAAAAAAAAGGAATGTCAAAAAAATTCCTTACAGAATCAGGCCTCTGTTTCTTTTTTTTGAATATTTTCCGGGTTTTGCTCCGGGATTAACTGTCGTAATTCCTTCTTTTCTTATCCTAATTAAGGAAATTGAAAGTCTACTTAAAAGCATCCCTTTATTGTCTTCCTTACATTTCCACCTTTTTTCCCCACTTTTCTCCCCCGGTTTTATAGTAATTTACTTCTAACTTCACTCTAGACATCTGTTTTGAACATTTGACTTCAAGCATAAGGGGGGATCCTGAAAATAAAAATATGACAGATCAGGTAGATACCTCAGTTGGGGGCTTTTTCAAAATAGGACAAAAATGATTAAACCTGTAGCTCTTACATAAACACTTGCTGCATTCTTATAGAACATTAAAGTATATTTTAAAAATCACTGTTGAAATACTTATATTTTCCTCAGATACATTATTCCAAAATGCCTGTTAAAAAAGGATGTTGATGGTGCCAGTAGAATTTTTAAAATAAAAAAAAATAATAAAGGGGAATACCATGGCGAGATGAAAGCTGAAAACTTTTGAGAAGTGGGTTAGAGATGATCTACTACCTAATTTGAAAAGGTCTTCATTAGTCATTTTAGATAATGCCAGCTTCCCTTTGTAGGTTGTTGAAAACTAGCCAAATAGTGGCTGGAAGAAAGAAAATATGGTTAAATGGTTAGAAGACGTAATATTCTTTTGCAAAATCGGCGACAAAATGATTTTTTGGTGCTTGATTCAGCGCCTACCAAATCTTCTGTCGTCGATGCCTTTTTATTTAGGAGGCTGGTCATCAAGTAGTGGGTTGCCTCCATATCAGGCAGCTTCAACTGCAATTTATTCCCTATTTTATGGAACCCACATTATTAGTATATTAATAAGGTAAATGGTGATAAAAATAATTTATAGTTATTTTCTTTTTACTTTTTAGCTTTTCTTTATTAAAATACCTTACTGCTTTTAATAAAAAACCAAATATTAAATGACTATTTCATTTAAACACATTACATCAATGGCCACAGTAGTTGAAAAAATGCGTGGACTCACAAGTATCCATTTACAGTCCAGCTGCTAAAACGCCAAACCTCCCACTGTGTCTGCTCACTTCTAGTAAAAGTATCTAGACTAGTATCTGCTGCGTGCAAATTGCATACATTTTTCTTTCATTATTGCATATGTTTGCTTTTCTCATAAAAACCCCTGATGGACACTTCGAAAGCCTTAAACACGACCTTCCAACTTTTTTGAGAAATTTATTTTATAAAATATAAGCATCTTATTGTGTTAATGATACTCTGAATAAATAAATGATTATTACTGTTTTGTTTTATTTATTTTATTATTTAATATAGGAAGCAGCTAGAGAAGTTATATCAGATGAAATAAATCGACTTATCTTTAAGCATCTTTAAAAAATAGTAAAATTGTATAATAAGGGATATCGAACCATCCCTTATAGTGAGATATTTTATCAGGATATTTCAATTCAACTGTAAAGAGTTTTCCTGCAAATATAACAATACAACACAGATATGTTTGTTACTCAGAAATAGTGTACACTATTTTACATTTTTATTACCTAAGCGCTCTAATTGAAGGTGTTTTTTAGGACTAAGTGTGTACAAAAAGTGTAAAATAGTGCAAACTATTTCTAAATAACAAACACTTAATAAATTACTATTAATCTGCACTATATAGGCAAAAATGATAATTTTTAATAAAATATTATGACCAAACATCAAGCTTTTACAATTCATGCAAATATATGAACAGCAAGAAAAAAATACTGATAAATTTAGTTATTGTAATCTAACAATAATTTTTTTAAGATATTAAAATTTTGAAATTTCCTTCCCTCAGTACGACCCTGATTTAAATTCTTCTATCAGCCAACTTAAATCTGAAAAACAAAATTTACTAATATGTAGGAATATTTGCATTGCCAACCTAAAATTGTTAGCTTGGACAAACTATACCATCATCTTGATCCGGGGCAGACGTTTATAAAATCTCTGACGCCATGTAATATTTAGGAATTTTGCGCAACGCGTTATTTAGGGCGTGGTCATTACTATCTGTCAAATGTTAAATGTCATCTGTCAACTGTCATCTGTCACCTGTCATATGTCAAAAACCACGTGACTTAGAAAAGTTTGCTTACGTGGATGAGATCTATCTTAGGGTCTTACGCATGCGTTAAAATAATGGTTCCCGTCAAATGTCAAATAGCATCTGTCACCTGTCATATTTCGCGAACCATGTGACTTATAAAAGATAGCTTATGTAGGTTAGACCTATTTTAGATTACTACGCATTCGTTAAAAAAATAGCGCCTGTCAGCTGTCAAATGTCAAACGCCAAAACCATGTGACTTAGGAGCTGCTTGCGAGGATGAGCTCAGATCTTACGTAAGCGCTAAAAAATGACAGTTATCAAATGTCAACCCGATCGCTTGTCAAACATCAAATGTCAAACCTAACATGTGGGGCCCCACGCTTAAGCACCAGGCCTGGGGGCTTAAGCGTGGAGCGCAGAGCCTTAAAGGCCGGTTAATTAAATACATTATTAATTTTGTTTTCATAATAAAATTTAACAACAAAGGGATAGTGTACGGCTGTTTTATTTGTTATAATTGTCAAAATTGAAATAAAATAGCAATATTTTGTATACAGATTTATTCAACCATAATGTACATTGGCTTTTACTTAACTTCATTAAAAATTACCATCATATACAGGGTGAATCAAAAATAGGCTCCATTTAATTTGCTACTAACATTACATAAAATTACAATACTACATTCTACTGACTATACTTAACCTAAAATTACAATGATGTATCTATAAACTAAACCTATAAAATAGGATATTTAATTACAAACTCAACGGATATTTTAGTATGTGATTTTAGTTTATCCCATAAAAACGTAATTTTATTATCAAATTTTAACTCTTGCTGCAGTAAATCGCTTGGTACTTTATATTATTTTTTGTTAATAAAAATTTTTACAGGTGAGTCAATGTTAACATATTCAATTATTCCAATCTTAATAGGAAACATATAATAGTCAGATTTTAAACCATTTATAAAAAGATACCTTGAGGAACCCTTTTCGCAAGTCAACATTATATTCATGTAACCATACAAAGTCTTTTCAGGAATATATTTTAATTCATTTTCTCTTTTAAGCTTTTCTGCTAGATGATAGGGATGTGTTAAATTACGTCCGAATTTGTCGAGAGTCATGGTCTAAACAGTTTATTCAATGATACCAGCTTCTCTTAACTCTTCAAGAATACTTATAATCTCGTTTTCATGGGAGTTATTACCAGCTACCTTACTTGCCATTAACAATTTTAATCTATCCACAAGCACATTTGGATCATCCCAGTAAACGTAGTCAATTTTATTATTGGAAAATGTTTTGCAATCAGTTAGAGGTAAGAAACCAGACTGACTGTCGATTGGTAAGCCATAACCCTAAGGCTGTTGTGCACGTGTCATTCGTAATTGCCTGTCACGTTTTCTCTGTTTTCTTGCATTTTCTTCTTTTATACGTTCGAGTAATGGTTTAATTGTTAGCATATATTTGATACCTCTGTTTCCTACATGTTGTTCCTTTTCATTAAAATTTCTCTTGCTAGCATTTGTTAGCAAAATAATTTTTGCAAAGGTTTGCTTATCCTGTGCTGTCAATTTGTTTTTTAATGGATTGGTCTTAAATAAAGTTCATATAGTCCAACAGTTCCATTAAATTTTCTCTTTTAATATAAATATCCGGTCCGTTAAACTCAAGCTGAGAATCACCAAAAGTTAGATGATCGGTGGTTAAATCATGTTTTAAATATGTGCGATTGTACTCGTTTTCCGTATAAGTTATAAATCCTTTTCACATATTCTCTCGGTAGTGTATCATACTGATCTAGATATTCCCTAAAGGATTCTTCCGCAATACTATCCATTTGAACAGGAGTAAATTGAGGATCGACTCTAAACTCGTCGTCAAAGTAACTTTCTTCAGAGTTATGTTCATACATAGTTGTGTTTAAATCAGCTCCCTCGCCATCGTTCATATCCTGAGCCATTGGTGAACTGTCTTCTCGAGTCTCGGCATCAATTAGATTATCGTTATATTCTTCCTCTTCTTGAGCAGCTAGCTCGTCATGTTTTTGAACAGGACCAGTAAAATTAAGTGGGAATCGTGATTTTTTTTATTACTGTCGGAGACAAGTTTTCACTTTGCCGTCTTTTTACAGACTTGGGTGTAAATGGTGTAGATTGTTTACCATACTGTATGGACTCGGATATTAGTTTTGCCAAAAATCTATATGTATTCTCCAATGTTAGAGCATTTTCATAACGACCATCTTTCAGAGAATCATATACTCTTTTTACATTGCGCGAATGTTCGTCAAGGAGTTGAAGAATGTTTGGATCTGCTTGCAAACTCTGCTTCTTTGCTGGTCGCTGATCACTGGAGTTCTGATATTCTTTAAATTGTACCTTAGTTTGCTTACCCCTTTCCCTCTTTAAATCTAAATATTTTTTTCGAATACTTTCGGCTGCCTCCATTATTCGACGCTGAATGTCTTTATCAATCTTTTTGGAACTCATGTTTTAAATTATCAAGGTATAGGTTTTAATAAAATATTCCCTATTGCTTTTAGCAACAGCCCATCTACCCCTTATCCCCCAAATAACGGGACTGTATTTCCAAAAACGTCGCTGTATTTCCAAATAACGGTACCAATTTTCTAATAACGGCACTGTATTTTCAAATAACGGCACTGTATCTCCAAATAACGGTACCGTTTTTCAAATAACGGCACTGTATTTTCAAATATCGGCACTGTATTTTTAATAACGGCACCGTTTTTCTAATAACGGCACTGTATTTTCAAATAACGGCACGGTTTTTCTAATAACGACACTGTATTTCTAAATAACGGCACTGTTTTTCTATTTACTGTACTGTTTTTTAAAAAACTGTATTTTTATTAACCAAGGTACCCTTTTTCTCCCAAGTAGCCTCTTAGATGCGTGTTATCGTAATGACGATGGTTGATGTACAATGACTGTAGAGTATAGAGAGGTATGTATTTATTAGTTAATATTCTTATATGACAGTTAGTATTACTAAAGACTTTGTACTGTGCAGACATGCAGAAGTTTAAAGAAATCAAACAAGAGAATCACTGCTCGCGGAGGCAAAGGTATTCCTTTTATGACTGCTTTTCACAAAGCGAGGGATACACTGTATGCTGAAAAACCAGAGGACCTGAGATCAGCTGCTGAAGTAGCTTTAAAAGCATTTACTGGTGTGGAAAAAGTTCATCCTACAGGCATTGTGCCTCTCCCCAAAATCGAGAGCAGCAATTCGTGACAAAAATGAAAGCAACAAGAAATTTAATTGTACCCTAAGTCTAAAGGGTAATGTTAAAACGCTCAAGTGTGACCTTGAATGTTCTCAAACAGTTGACTTTACTAAGGAAAATTCTATTGGAAAGTTGTTAGGATTTCATAATATTTTGCTACAACCCGATAATAAACATGTATCTCAAACCCCTGTAAATATTTTAAAAATTAATATGATTAAAATCGAGTGTAATGTTGTTACAGGGGCTTTTCACAATAATAAGCTTGTTCATACAATACATGAATTTTCACCATCAGTACCGGCTGGTTTTAAAATAATAGAAATTCCTCAAAATGTGATTTATATGCCGGTATCTACTAGAGTTATAGACAACATTGTATTGAAACGGGTCGATCAAGATGGAGAATTGGTTGACTTTAGAGGAGAAGTTATTACTGTAAGAATGCATTTAAGAAAAGCTATATAGGTAATCTATTGTGTCGTGTGTATCAGTATATTACAAACTGCTGTACAGAGCAGACGTAGTATGGTTATTAAATATAACACCAAGAAAATTTCTAATTTTGAACAATTGTTAAAAACTACAAAGAGCCTAACAACAGAAAATAAAGAGTTTTTTAAATCTCTAGGCCTAATTGTAAAGAATTTTCAAAATAAGTATTTTAAACGTGACGGACCCCTGAACTTTGATAACTCTATTACAAAAATTGAGAGACATAGTGATTCGCTGTACACCAACTCTTTTAAAAATAATGACGAAATTCGCATACCGTACAACAAACCGATATATACACCTACCTTGGGCAAGCCATATGTATCTAGAAGGAAGACTTTTAAAACGGAACTGATGCAGCAGTTTCAAACACGGCGAAACTTAAAAACAATTTTTTTGGTCACCTATTTGAAAAAATTCGTCTTGAAATTGGTGGAAAGGTTATTGACTCGATTAGATATCCTGGAATAACAGCAACCATAAAAGGATATATATCTTACAATGCTAACGAATTAAATAAATATAAAAATGCTGGTTGAGTATTAATGATGATTTTACTTGCGATATCATTGACCCGACCACGGGAAGTTTTAATGTTTGTGTGCCGCTAAGAACCCTACTAGGATTTGCTGAAAACTTTAAAAAAATACTAATAAATGTAAAACACGAATTGGTGTTAGTAAGAAGCCCTTCTGACATAAATGCTATTATTAACACGGCTGTTGCTGAAAATGTAGGAGTTATTGTTGATAAGATTGTTTGGAGGCTACCACATATTACAGTATCTGATGTCGAACGGATAGAGCTTTAAAACTTATTGAAAATGGAACCGAATTGGATATCGGTTTTAGAAGCTGGGAACTCACAGAACATCATCACTTCCAACTGGAAAACAACTTACCTGGAATATAAAGACTTCGGTGCAGGTGGCAAGACCCAGATGGATAATTTTAGGTTTTCAAACAGCCCGAAAGAATAAATTCAACAAAAATAGTAGCTTATTTGATCATTGTAATGTATCAAATGTAAAGCTTTATTTAAATTCAGAATTTAATCCGTTAATTTAAATTTGGAGATTTCGAGAGGACTAATAGCTACTCTTTATGAAATGTATTCCGAATTTCAAGAGAGCTACTACGAGAAAGAAAACGAACCACTTTTTACTCCCAAAAACTTTAAAAAGTATGCGCCTCTAATTGAATTGATTGTTCAAGACAAAATGAAATATTAAATTCTGGTATTATTGATGTAAGACTAGAGATTGAAACAAAAGAAAACTTTCCCGCAAACACCAGTGCTACTGTTTAATTTGTCACGCAGTTGCTTTGGCCCAAGTGTTTTGGCCTAAAAACACTTTCCAACTTTTATTTGGCCGTTGGCAGCCAAAAAAAAAAAATTTTTTTTTTATTTTTTTTTAAATAAAATTAATAACAATTAAATAGCAAAAGTACAGTAAAGCTGAAGGTGAGTAGCAGAGAGAGCGTGCAAAAATGCCCTAACTCATTTGCCGGAGAGTAGGGGGGGTTAAACTGGGCGCCACTGCTTTTGGTGCCAGGCCTAGCAGAGACCTTCCAAGATTTAATTGGGAACTCTCGTTTAACTTTACTACCACTCAAAGACAAGAAAAACTTTAATAAACAATATTAACATTAGAAAAAGGAGACACTAGGCGAGCCAAATAAAACACTATATTTAAAACAAATAGTTAATTGAATTTATTATAAATTTGTAATTTAAGTTTACAAAAAAAATTAATCAAAATAAAATGGTGAATGCGCTGGATAACTGTTAAATTTTCTATACTAAGATGAAAAGAATAAATTTTTAAATATAAGTCTACAAAAAATATATAAAATATAAAAATATATAAGAATACCGCTTATAATTATCTAATTAACAATAATTTAATGACCAGATTTACCAAAAAAAAAAATATTACAATTAAAATAAAAGGAAAGGCCGCAAATGATTTAAAAACAATATGGTAAAAATTTAACGGTAGAGTCCTAAATTCTAAATTGAAAAGTTATAAATAAGAATTGTTAGTGTGTTAATTTTAATGTTGCCTGTTTTGTCGATTCCAAGTGATGGCGTGTGTGCCAGCCACTACACCGTGAAGAGCGATGGTGTCCAAAACTACAGACAACACATTGACCAGTTAAATGGTCACTATCTCTGACCCGTCCCAAGAAAACTTCTACCAAATTGATGGCCCCTCTGAACCAAAGCGAAAACTGTTTCAAAAAAAAATTAATGGCCCAGCGGAATAATGGCCCGTCCGAAGAACCCTACAAAATTCAATACTAATTAAAACCCAATAAAACGTAAGATAATTAAGCGACTTTAAAAATCCCAAGAAAATTCCCTCAAATCCCATACTGTATGTGTTTCATTAAAAAAAGGTTAATAAAAGGAAACTTTAAAATCTGGTGCTTGGTTCGAGACCTTTCAGTAAACAAAAAAATAATTACTTATTAAGTAAGCAACGTTAATTAATTATAAAACAATAAACAATCCCATTAAATCAAGATAACAAAAAAATAAAATTGTTTTAGTAAACTAGTTTACAAAAAAATTATGCCCTATTCCATTGGCACCAAAAAAAAAAAAGAACATATTCCCTAGCTACCAAAAGTTAATTAACAATTACTTAACTAGTGTAAAATAAAAGGTAATATATCCATACGATTGTATTTAATCGTAGGTAAAAGCCCAAAACATATTTATTGATCTTTATTTTTACTTGGCATAACAAATAATAAGTAGGTTTCTGACTGATAATTTAAATAGTTCAATCACGATATATTTACTTGTTTGCTTTTTTGTCTTAAAAAAACACTCTATCTTGTAGAATTAGAAGATAACAACAAAATAAAAATAACTTAAATATCATTGATAAATGATAATTAAATAAGGTAAAAAAAAATAAATAACTAATTTTTGTTAAGTATAACAAAAGCCTCTCCGGCCTACTAAATTGACAATTTAAATAATAAATAGGTCTCGAACAGTCACCCAGATACTATACCCTGAAGAAAAGTCTCAAAAAGAAAAAATATGACAAGAAAGCAGTAATTAAAATTTATTACCAAAAAGAAGTAATTTAGCCCCAGAAAGTTAATTAATACTTAAAGAGACAAAGAAATCTATACACAAGCGCCATCTAACAGCTATTTATTAGAAACTTTAACGCTAATTAAAGTTAGCCAATTAGTAACTGTCAAAAAACAACAAAAAAGAATAATTCAATAAAACTGCGATTTTCGCAATAAATTGGCCACAACAAACCCCTTAAATTGGTGTAATTAGGGTAATTAATAATTAATTCTTACTGAAATTCGACTTGCCCAACGCATGACGTAATATATAAAAAAAAATAATGAAAATCCCCTGAACCGTCTTAAGAAAACCCAAATAAATCTATTAATGTACCTTTTTATACGGAAAATACTCAGTTAGAATAAGTCTAGAAGAACTTACCCAAGATGTTAGGGGTATTTTCAACTAACACGTGATCCCTGCGGCGTCGAACTGCAAGTCCTGCAATGCAGATTTCTTTCCCGAAACAGCCAAAAAGGCAACGCAAACCAACAAAATTCACACAAAACCAAAGGTAACTTAAATCGGGAAAGATTTTTGGGAAATTTGCAGCACAAATCCTATAAAGATGGCTTGAATACCAGTAGCTGCAAATTTTCCTAGTTCTCAGCTTGAAGAATGACGTGAAAGTGCCAATCGTAAAACATGGCCGATGGCCCTTCGTCCTTCTCAAAAAGCACCAGTGGGCGCACGCGCATCGCTGCTAATTCTAGGAATTTTCTCGCCCCTAAATTGGCAACAATGTTACGCATTTTGAGTTGCCTACCCACGCTGCCCAAATAACAATGTTAATTTTTTAGAACATAATACTACGAGGGGTAAAAGCAACGTAAAGCATAAGGTAGGATACCAAATATGTTAGAAAAACAGAAGTAACCCAGCAATTACAATCAAATTTGGAGCCTTTTGCCAAAAATAAACTGCAAAAAAAATGAAAACCGACCTGCATTAAGGTAAACAAACTAAATTATTAAAAACAAACCTAGGAATAAAAACTAACCGTGACAAATTATTCATGACAAACTTGTTAAATATTCACCATTAATAGGATCTGTAAGAAAGATTAAAAAATATATTTTTCCTTACATAGAGATAATTGTAATTTTAGGTTAAGCATAGTTAGTAAAAAGTAATAGTTCTGTAATAGTGTAACATTGTAATTTTATGTTAAATGTAACAATGTGGCTTAAATAAATTAACTTAATATATACAATGTGTTTTATTATTCAAAAATTATGGTTTAAATTATACAAGATTAATAGCGCTAAGGCTCTACGTTCTGTTTTTAAGCCCCAGGCCTGATGATTAAGAGCAGGGCCTCAAGGTCTAACATGACAGGTTTGGCATTTGACGTTTGACAAGTGACAGGGTTCACATTTAACATTTGATAACCGGAATTTTTTTAACACTTGCGTAAGACCTTAGGACCTCGCACACGTAAGCAGATTCTAAGTCACATGGTTTTTGACATATAACAGGTGACAGATGACATTTGACAGACGCCATTATTTTAGCGCATGCGTAATACCTTAAGATATATCTCATCCACGTAAGCTAAATTTCCTAAGTCACGTGGTTCGCGAAGTTGGTAGTTATAACTTCCAGCGCTGTCAACATTAAATGTAAATGCCTGTTTATAAGGCTCTGCGCTCCACGCTTAAGCCCCCAAGCCTGGTGCTTAAGCGTGGAGCCCCACATGTTAGGTTTGACATTTGACGTTTGACAAGCGACCGGGTTGACATTTGATAACCGTCATTTTTTAGCGCTTACGTAAGATCTGAGCTCATCCTCGCAAGCAGCTCCTAAGTCACATGGTTTTGGCGTTTGACGTTTGACATTTGACGGCTAACAGGCGCTATTTTTTTAACGCATGCGTAGTAATCTAAAACAGGTCTAACCTACATAAGCTATCTTTTCTAAGTCACATGGTTCGCGAAATATGACAGGTGACAGATGCTATTTAAAATTTGACGGGAGCCATTATTTTAACGCATGCGTAAGACCCTAAGATAGATCTCATTCACGTAAGCAAACTTTTCTAAGTCACTTGGTTTTTGACATATGACAGGTGACAGCGTTGCGCAAGATTCCTAAATATTACATAACGTCAGAGATTCTAAGATAAACGTCTAACCCGGATCAGGATGATAATAAATGCCTAATCTATCCCTACTGACATATCGTATGACGTATTTTTTATTTCTGTCACGGAATTCCTTCGACTTAATGTCCCACAATACGGGAACAGCTCTCAGCATTTCAATTAGCTCTACCACTAGCTTGTTTGTTCATATCATGTGTACGATAAAAGATAGACTTCGAATTACTATAATACTAATAAAATATGCGGAAATAAACAATGTACCTACTAACCTATAAGTTTTACAACTGATTCTACGCTACTTGTTGACAAGTTGAAGTTGACAACACCGTACACACTGAGCGATGTTTTCCATTTGAGATGGAAAACACGGATACAAGCAACAGTTAACAAATTTCTTTGCAGCTGTGCCTTATAAACCTCCTGCAAGTGCGTTTCACCATATCTCGTTTCCAGGAACATTACAATGAATTCATAGTCACATTGCTTTTCTTCGGGCACGTTTCTTAAAACCCCCATAGCTTCACCTCGGAGAGCAAGTACTAGAGCGCGTGCCTTTTCCTGTGAACTCCATTTATTACCACTGGCTGCAGCTTCAAATTGTCGGAGGTACGTAACCCAGGGTACCTTACCATCAAATGTTGGTGGTTCCATAACAGTTATTGCAGTACCACCTTCTGAGACGACGCTTGTACTAGCTATCTTTTGAATTTGTCGCTGTACTTCTTGTTGTATTTAGCCTTGAACTTGCTGTATAGCCTGCTGTATTTCTTCTATTTCTTCTTTAACATCTTCTTTGGTAAGTTTTAATTCAACCAGCATTTGTGTTCTCATCTCATCTTGGCTTTGTTGAAATTCTCTCTTTAGGTGTTCTCGAATTTTCACCATCTTTTCTTTGAGCTCTTGTTTTATTTCTTCCTGGCTTTTTTTAATGTCGTTTTGAATTTTCTCGATCCGTTGTCTTGTTTCTGTCTGAATCCTCTTCATTTCTTCTTGATTGGTATTTATTTGTCTTTTTAGATCTTCTCTCATGGATTTTTGGCTGGTCTTCATTTCTTCTTGATTGGTCTTCATTTTCCTTTTTAGATCTCCTTTCATGTATTCTTGGCTGGTCTTCATTTCTTTTAAACTTCTCTTTATTTCTGCTTTAAGCTCTTCTTTTAGGGAATCTTGGCTGGTCTTCATTTTTTTTAGGTCTTCTTTCATAGAATCTTGTTTTTCCATCAACTGTTTTATTAGTGCGCTAATTTCCTCCATAATTGCTGTTCGCTGTCTGGTCTCAACACGCATTCAGATTTTCTCCCTAACCACTTCGTCTTTCTTGTGGGTCCTCGTTCCGCTTCTGACACTAAATGTTCCGTGACACACCGTATAAAAACACGGATTCTGGTTTTACACCTTTTTATTGGATATCAGGTTTACAAACGTTTCTATGGTAACACTTCAAGGTAACGTAATAATGACAACTGTTTAACCTTTAACTGTCTGTCAACTTCTTATCTCTTCGGAAGACAAAACTAAACTGCCCCGTGCGGACTTCCTTCGCGCTTTTTATAGTAAAGTGAAAAAGAATGGAAAAGTCTGGAAAAGTCTAGAATTAGCTGAAAGAATTCTTTTACTACAGGATGTATAAAAAGTTTAAATGGATGTCTCCAGCGCCCTCAGGATAATCCGCAATGACCGTCGAAAAAGGGAAAAACTAAGGTAACCTATTTTTAATAAAATAATAACCTAAATAAAATAATTCTAACCTTTTACATTTCTATTAACTAAACACTAACTAAAGTCCGTAACATTCCAGAAAACGTTCAAGGGCGAAAGCTGGTTAGATGCTACCAAGCCCCATCAACATCAATAATAAAAGTATCCCGGCTGCAAAATAATGGTTCCAGCTTGGTAGTACCTGGAAATGTATGCGATCGGGAATGTGAGATGGTACTAGATACTGGTTCCACACATATCATCGTGAGGCCGAACATCGTAGCCCATTGCAAAATATTCCGCCCTGAGAAGAATTATATTTTGGAAACTGCCAATGGAGAAGTCATTCCAATTAAAGGCATACATGAAGCAAGAATAAGCCTGGGCACGAGAACCTTTATACACGTTGTGTTTGTTGCTGACATAATGGACGAAGTTATCCTTGGCCTTGACATTATGGAACATCAGAAGTTTGTACTCGACTTTCCACAACGCCAACGTTAGAATTACTTTATTTGGGTTAATATTTTATTAAAAATAGGTTACTTAGTTTTTCCGTTTTTCGACGGTCATTGCGGGTTATCCTGAGAGCGCTGGAGACATCCATTTTACACTTTTTATACATCCTGTAGTGAAAGAATTCTTCCAGCTAATTCTAGACTTTTCCAGACTTTTTCGTTCTTTTTCGCGCGAAGGAAGTCCGCACGGGCCAGTTTAGTTTTGTCTTCCGAAGAGATAAGAAGTTGACAGACAGTTAAAGGTTAAACAGTTGTCATTATTTCGTTACGTTGAAGTGTTACCATAGAAACGTTTGTAAACCTGATATCCAATAAAAAGGTGTAAAACCAGGATCCGTGTTTTTATACGGGGTGTCACCGAACAGTATTATTACAATAAAATATGTATTTGGTCCCTACTTATTAAAATTAAATATTAATATCTTCTAATTATATGACTCAAATTACGGATCTGTTCTTATACTCCTAGCGGCAAACAATTTTATTAGACTAATTTCCTGTTACAATGAGTATAATTTTACCTGTTATTCAGCTACAGTTAAAAAAATCTTGTTTTTTCACAAAAAAGGATATAAATAAAACTAGCAGGGCGGCTTTCCTCTGTGAAAACTTATGGGAAGTGGATTACTGCAAAATGTCGCTGGCTAGAACCCATTGATGCTGTTCTCCTTTTGATTGTTTACCATTCCACGAACACGAGATCAAATGTTTGTTTATTATTTGTTGTTTGTAATCGGCTTGGATGTTAATGGAAATTTGTCTTGCTCCCAGGTAAATCACGTTATAATTAATATATTTTACTTTTAGATTTACTTTACTTTTTTTCGATCGTTTAAATACTTAAAACTTTATAATAAAATAACATTACCTCTTTATAATCAAGCACTAGGAAGCAGCTACTCGGAGAAATTTCTTTTGTTTTGTTTTTACCCGGTGGAACGTTCTTTCCTCTAGCAACTGAATTTGACAAAAATCTTTGTTCCCGAGCATATCGACTATTTATAACCTCGGGAACAAAAAAAAAATTCTAGAAAATTTAGCAGTCCCTCAGCCATCTTGGCGGATTTTATCTTGTCAACTGGACAATTTTATCAAAATAAAATTTTGATTTTGAATACAATTTTATTTTTTATTAATTTACCTGAGTTAGTAAATTTAATGCTCTTTCGAATGAGCTAGGTTAATCTGGGTTTTATTCTACCCTTGTCATATTTATTTTAATGTAAACAAGTCAATGTCATGAATTATTCATTTTAAAATTTCGATATTTTGCCTTTTTCAAATAAGTTTTCTTATTTTAAGAAGTATAACTATTAAAATTATTTACATCTTATTATTCTACGTCTATTGACACTAATTACTACCCTTAACTTGCTAGTTAAATACTGGTTTAGCTTATCAAATATGCTATTTCTTATTTTATTCTTAGTGTTTTCAATAATATTTATAATAAGATTGTTTTACATTTCATATATTTTGTCACTAGGTTAGATATTAAAATAAATGTTGTCGCTTAAATCACAAGTTTTAATTAGGTTTTTCACCATTTTTTTTCCGGTTTGTAAAATTACTTGCCTACATCTAAAATTTCTACCTACTACATCATATTATATATAAAATTTGATCAAATTTTTTCTTCTATGTTATTGTTTATTTTTCCCTATAATTCACTCTCTAATATTTAATAAATATGTAATTTAATTCCATTACACCTTTTTAATTCTGGGCTTGCTTGTCTTTGGAAATTATTTGAGTCACCCGTTATATCCGAGACCAATTTTTCTGTTTTTAAAATTTACTTATTTATGTTATTTTAAGTAACTATATTAATTTATTCCTTTTTATCATGGGTTCCTGGTTTTTTGATTTAATAGTTATAATTATTAGCTAAAAGTATTTTTTAGTTCTTCCCCCTTTTGCCTGAAATTATTCATATAAGTTATTTATTATTTATTATATATCATATATATATATATATATATATATATATATATAATATATATATATATATATATATATATATATATATATATATATATATATATATATATTATATATATATATATATATATATATATATATATATATATATATATATATATATATATATATATATATATATATATATATATATATATATATATATATAATACTAACCACCACTTTTTTTGTTTAAAGCAATTCCTCTACCTATCTTGCCAGAAAAAGGTTGTTGGCAAAAAGTTAAAGAAAAGCTCTCTACACATTTTTTCTCAAAACGCAAGCCTATATTTTAAAAGCATTTTGTTATTTAATGGAATCATTATCAATTTTAAAATGGCTCCTACGAATTACTTAAATAGAGTGTTCCTTGTACTAACTTTTTTAATTAAAACTTCCTATATATTTTATTTCTGGCCCAAAACTAAAAGAAATATTTTCTGATGACGTAACTTTTAGAAATCTGCACTTCTATGAATTTTGTCCAAATAGTTTTTTGCAGTGTCGGATTATTTAACAAAACTATAAAAAAAATAATAATAGGGGATTTAAGAAATGTAAGTAAATTCACCAATTTAGATATCTAGCGTAACTTTTGTACACGACCAACCTGCATTTATAAACCTTATCTTTTGTTTCTTTTAAATACCCATTTTTCTTTAATAGTTTATATTTTGAATAGGCTCCTGTTTATTGCATACTTCTACTTTTAATCTACTCTTTACTCTTTATTGTTTTTTTTAAGTGCGTCATGTTTTATCGCAATGACGAATAAGGAGTCTATTGATTTTTTTTAATAGTTGGTCCACTTACAATTAGCAGATAATTGCGTACCTCCTTATTTTTAGGAAATAAAAAAAACAAAAATAGAGATTTAATTTACTAATAAAATATTGATAAATTCATTAGGTTAGGTTGTGCCAGTAGCACATAAACAATGGCATAATATTATTGCATTAAAAATTTAATTCTAAAATTGTAGAAAGTCATATAAATCTGTTATAATGATAAGTTATACTGTTATTGTGGTACTCGTTGGTAAGTGGTATAGAATATTTTTAGTCTAAACATTTATATTATACTAGATGAAAAGCCTGTCTCCGCCAGGCGAGAGACAATATTAAGTAGCCTCTGTCTCCTTAAGACGCCTTTCGTACGGCTAACGGTAAAAAACACTTTTTTGCTCCTATTTTTGTCCCGGGGGCGAAATTCAAAAAACGGGCTTCGTTAGGTTTTAGCCACTGCTAAAGACTACCTCTGTGCCAAATTTCATGATTTTAGGTCAAGCCATAACTTCAGAATCACGTGGACAGACAAATAAATATATATACCTACCTACATATAAATATATCCACATTAGCAAATTATATAATATAGATAGAAGATAGATGTTTGTCAAGCGTGTCATGGATAGCCATGATGCATATACTTAGCAGTTATTTTGTCAAGTCTTCTTTGGTAAACAAAACACTTACATAGGTAATAACATTGACATACGCTTTATTAGCAGACAGTTAAAATTTTTGAATTTTCGTTTATTATCAGTTTGTTTTTTTTGTCAAAATAATGTACTCATCAGAAAAATTCAAAAGTATATTGTTGAGTTGTATGCTCAGAGTTATCCCAACCAGCAACATCCAGCCCATCAGTATTTTCTGTGTGTTGAGAAATATTTTAGGCAAAAAGGAAATCTAGAGAAGAAACAGATTACAGATTACAAGAGACCGATTAAAGTTCCGGCCATGTTTAAGGTTGATAAAATGTTTTCTTTAAGAGAAATTAGTCAACAACTGCAAATAAGTCACGAAGATACCGAAAAGCACGGATATTGAGCATTTAAATATCAGTTACATCAACCTTTGTATGCTGATGATGGGATAGGGGAAATTGTTTTAAGGTCAGTAAACAGGACTTAGGTATTTAGGTTTCTAAATTCTATCCTAATATCTACCTTCAGGAGTTTTACGTTTTACTTCCAACAAGATGGAGTATCAGTTCACGATACCAGAGAAGTTTTGAGCTACTTAATAGAACATTGCAATAATCAAGTTATTGCAATCGATGTTTCAGTACGGTGGCCTGCCCGCTCATCGGATCTCACTGAGCTCGATTTTTTATCTGGGGATATATTAAAGAAAGGGTCTACAAAGCAACAGCCCTAGACATTCGTGAAATCATAAAAGAAAAAAATTGATGATTAAAACCGCAACTTTTTTTTTGTCTAAAACTAATCCACCCGTAAAAAGATGTTTTTAGTTTGACCAAGTAGAGACTTGCTGTTCTAAAAATTCCTCTTTTATAATTACATTATTTTTACTATCACACTTACGAATAATAACTTTGGGAGGATTTTCTAAAGCAAAATAACTTAGTTTAAAGTAAGGTAAAACTTTTTTATTAGACAGTGTGTCCCAAATTGGTGGGAAATGTATGGGGATCTTGGAAACCACGATAGGTTTTTAGTTTGACCAAGTAGAGACTTGCTGTACTAAAAATTCCTCTTTTATAATTACATTATTTTTACTATCACACTTACGAATAATAACTTTGGGAGGATTTTCTAAAGCAAAATAACTTAGTTTAAAGTAAGGTAAAACTTTTTTATTAGACAGTGTGTCCCAAATTGGTGGGAAATGTATGGGGATCTTGGAAACCACGATAGGTAGAAAATCGCTTAAATGGGAAAAGTTTTGGACAATTATGTTAGTAAGCTAATCCCGTTTACTACATGGTTTTATCTATTTAGGTTTTTGAAAAATTTTAAAAAAACCTGAAACATACATTATCGAAAATCGGCCATATTTTTTTATAACTGAAAATTTTTCAAATCTGTAAAAACTTCTTCAAAGCAATATGACCGAGTAGTCAATTTTTATTTTTTACGTTTCGGGTTTTTAGAATCATCATCAACTTTATTTTTTCATATGGACGCCATTTTGGATTTTTACGCAGCCAGCTAGTGCTTTTTATTCTGATTTCAACAATGTATAACATGTTATAATTTAAGAGTTTATAACCTCATTTATTTCAAAAAACAAATATTTTCTCAGTTGGCCTTGTTTCCGGCGAACGTCATTTTTTTTGTATACAATAAAATATTAGTAATTGGCAAATAGATAAGCTGAACAGACATTTTACAGAAATGGGTTTCGCGAACATAGCTATAACGTTAATACCGTCTTACAACAAAACTACACGTAACAAGTTAATTGAAACAAGTGAAAACAAAAACAATGAAAGGTGGCTAAACTAATGTTCCTACTAAAATAAAGATGTAAAAAAACGACCTAAAATTCAAAATGTTGTCCATTTCTCTCAACATATTAACGATATTTTTTAAATAGTCCTAATTACCCTATGAATGGTTGACTTAGGTACATAGGCGTGCGCAGGGTAAAGCTGGTGTGGGTGCCGAGATAATAATAATAATAATGCGCAGACACCATCAAACCGACCAGGAAAAGCTGCAAGCCTGATTGGAGAAGCCTCTTCATGGACGTCACCCCTGAGGTCAGCCAGGAAAATGTCGACAAGTTCGCGTCGAACTACTGGCTGACGTCGGGGAAGATGTTCCCAGAGACTGAAGGCTTCTTACTGGCTATACAGGACAAGGTTATTCCGACGAAAAACTATACGAAGCATATCGTTAGAGACCCGTCTATAGAGAACGATCGATGCAGATATGGATGTCATCGGAGACAATCCAGCTTATAACGGGGGGTTGCCAAGCATTTGCAGCATCAGAGTATAAGGAAAGACACGATTCAGCAGCCAAGATACTCCATCAACAATTAGCAGAGAAGCTAAAGCTTTTACAGAATGAAAAATTGCCTTACTATAAGTATACTCCGGAACCTATTCTCGAAAACAATGAATTTAAATTGTACTGGGACAGAACTGTACTTACAGACCAAACTGTTGCTCACAATAGACCAGATATTGTATTGCTGGATAAAGTTGGGAGGAAAACAACACTGATCTATGTCGCTATCCCGAACAACAACAACCTACGGGAGAAATACAATGAAAAGATTGCCAAATACAGAAACCTAGAAACACAAATAAAAAGACAGTGGGGAATGAATAACGTCCAAACGACCCCATAATTTTATCAACAACTGGCATTATACCAAAGATCTTTTACAAAACATCAAGGGACTAGGCCTCGGTGAACATCTGTATAAGGCTATGCAAAAGGCAGTGCTACTTGCGACCGCTCGGACTGTCCGGAAATTTGTGGGGAATACAGCAGAACCTAAGAGCCCGAAAACATGGAGAAGGTTCCCACAGAGCTCAATAATCCTTTTGATATCTGAAGATATCTGGGATGAGTGAATGTTTCCCTTAGAGGGAGTGCAAAGCCGTGTGGCTTGAAATCATAAAATAATAATAACAATAATAATGAAGTAAATAAATCTATGAATCGATATTAATACATTGTTATTAATAAAATTAATTAACAATAAATTAATAAGAATAAATTCTTAGGAATGTTTGGTACATATTTATAAAATAATAACAAACCGAGTACATTATATATTATTTATTATAAAATAATTCTTCTTTCATAAGGAACAATTTTTTTAAATTCGTTTATCACAGTACTTATATCAATATTTGCATCTAATTCCTGTTCCACAAATGGAACCAGGAGATTTTCTAAACGTTCTTGGCGTATTGGCTTAATTTTGATTTTACCATACTCATTTTCAAGAAGGTGCGTTCGCGTGTAATTTTTAAATCGAACCTTATCAAAAAATAATTTTCATATTTTAAATACAGTAATCTTTTTCAGACTAGTGGGGGTGCCACGGCACCCAGGGCACCCACTGTGCGCACGCCTATGCTTAGGTAGGTATGTGGAATTCTCTATCAACATCCCTGGCTGAAGATGTTGGATTTTCTTTAAAATGTTGGTTAACTGCAGCATCTCGTTGTCGATTTTCTTCAACAAACTTCTTAGGTCGTGGTTTTATAAAACTGCCGAATTTAAGCAAATTTGTAACGAGTTTCGAAAGTATGTTAGATTAGGATGCTGTCTTTCAGGAAAATTGTCGAAATACGTTTGCGCAGCTATATTAAAATTTCTATTGCTTTGGAAATAACGTTGCAAAATATCAAGTTTTTCTTTAAATATTAACCATTTTACAGAGTTAAAAATTTTTTAATAACGTACCCGAGCTAACTTGATAATGACGCCAGATGACATTCGCCGGAATCAAGGTCAACTGAGAAAATATTTGTTTTTTAAAGTAGATGAGGTTATAAACTCCTAAACTATAAAATGTTATACATTGTTGAAATAGGAATAAGAAGCACTATTTGGCTGCAAAAAAATCCAATATGGCATCCATATGAAAAAGTAAAGTTGATGATGATTCTAAAAACCCGAAACGTAGAAAATAAAAATTGGCTACTCGGTAATATTCTACAAAAAGAGTTGCTATAAAGAAGATTTTACAGATTTAAAAAATTTTTACTTTTAAAAAAAATATGGCCGAAAAGGTTTTTTCAAAATTTTCCAAAAACCTAAATAGATAAAGCCATGTAGTAAACCAGATTACCTTATTAACATAATGATCCAAAACTTTTCCCATTTAACCGATTTTCTATCTATCGTGGTTTCCAAGATCCCCATACATTCCCCACCAATTTGGGACACACTGTATATTGCCTCTTTATTCTGGCCTATCCAGGAATAATTCTGCATTGGTAGTTTTTATATGGGTGTGTTATAGCACAGAATTGTAAGTTCTTTAATTTTATTTATTGGAATACTATCTTTAGATATTAGCTTTAATAGTAGTTTATCAGGTGTGAATTTTCTAGTGGTTCATGTTTCTCAGCTTTAATAACTAGTATAGGTGTGCTATTTAAAAAACCACGCATTGTCTTATACATTTGTTTTTAATATTATCTCGTTTGTTTAAGTGAGTTTGCAGCTGAACCATAAAAACACTGAAATAGTTCAAAATAAAGCCAACGTAAGCGTTATAAAAAAAGTAATAAGTTTTGACTAGAGCCTCTAATAGTATTTAAGCCATTTTCTGTTCTTTTATTAAGATATTATATATGGTCTTTTCAGTTTAATTGTTTATTCAGAAAAACTTTTAAATATTTGACTGTTGTTTTGTGGAGAATTATTATATGACACAGTTTTATGGTATTTCATTCTTGTTTTCGACTTCCAAAAAAATTACATATTACTGTTTCTTCTGTTGATAAGTTTAGTCCATTATCATTTATCCATGTTAGTTTTTGACCAAGGGGTACTTTTTTCTGTTTATTTCTAGATATTTAGATGTCGAATAAATACATATGTCGTCAGCAAATTGAAGTATATTGACATCGCTATCATTTAATGCTAAAAGTCATGTGTATATATTGCATAGAGAAGAGCGCTCAGTATACCGCCTACCTAACTAACATTTTTTTGTTTTATAATGGTAACGGTTACGTTTCGATTACCTATTTTATAAAACCTAAGAACCTATCAATGGTTCGCGAAACGTTTTTGTTACTGGTATAAAACCCCTATAGCACTTAAATGAAGAATCTTATAAAGGTAACGGTGACTAAATTTTAGTACTAAATAAAACTTTTACTCTACATTTATAAAACACCAAATAAAAAGCCCCCTTATAGCTTCATCTCCTTCTACATCGTTTGTTTACGATATGTTCTATTTTAAGTCCTTGTCATTATTATTCTGCTTCTACTCTAAAGTTGACAGCAATGGATTTTTGCTTTGATATTATCCAAATGGCGTATTATATAATTATTATAACAAATTAAATACTGTAAGATTTTTTTATGAGGACTTAATTTTACTTGGCACGAAAGATTTATCGAGTAATTCTACATTTTACCCTTCCTAAAACTAAAGCGCCCTCCCCCCAAAGGGCTCTCTAAAAATTTATTTTTGTAAAAACCTTAAAATTAAAATTTTGTCTCATGATTTGTTTCTTGCAAATAAACTGCCCAACATTTCTTAACCCCATGTTTTTG
>JAHBCN010012942.1:25429-48791 GCA_019359885.1 Listronotus oregonensis
CAAAACGTATATTAAGAGATGTATCGAACTTGTATCTAAAAGAGTATTCTCTACATGGCAACATTTTAACGTTAATATAAAAGTACATAAAAGTTACGTCAGTAAGATGTTTGTTTTATACCGTATTAAAAATATTCACAAGGGTATGTTACAGAAACGAAAATTATCAGTAACAATTCAAGAAAACGAAACAGACATGATAAAATAACGTTTAAAATTAAACGTTATCACAGTTACTTTTGAAAAACGTTACAAAACGTGCTAAAGATGTTCTTTGTTTAGTGGGTATATTTGTTACTTGGAGTGACTTGGAATAAGAGCCACCTCCTAATTGACCTGGCCATCGCTGTGTAGCAAGGCCATTTCACCCTAGCATGCGGGCAAGCAACATTGTAGAAAAACTCAGAGGTTTAGTTGGAGCAGACTGGCGTTCGGTTATTTCTTTGTACTTACCCAGCTAAGGCAATGGACAATCGACGAAATAAACCGGGTCACCTAGTCCATATTCTTGTGTTATTCTTTTTCCTTTACTAAATTAACCAACTGAAATTAGCCATGATTTTAGTATTGTCGGTAGTACTGTTAGACCTCTCTTGCTCTCCTCCTAAATTACATTTGCTTTTCACTTATGATATATTTTTAAAATATTTTTTATATAAATTAACCTATATTTTGTAGAAGCAATAATTTTTTTAAAATTTATTATAATTTTTAGTTGACCTATTGGCAACTTCTGGCGACATCACGCAGTCATGGACATCCCCAATGTATCCCAAACTGTATTCCAACGATACAACCGTTAATCCAATAGGAAGATCAATCACCCAAGATGAAGACTCTTGGATTGGCTCCCTAATTAATATAGGAGCAGTAGTTGGAGCAATACCAGCAGGCATAATTGCAGATTTAATTGGGAGAAAAATGATGCTCTTAGGAATAGCTATACCCCACATCATAGCATATTTAATTTATTCATTTGCTAACCATGTATATCTGTTTTATATTGGGCGGTTTATAAATGGCATTTCTGTTGGAGCAGGTTATGCTATACTTCCAATGTACATTGCAGAAATAACCGAAGACTCAAATAGAGCTGCATTATCTGTGTCATTAAATATATTTTGGACTTTAGGAAATTTTACACCATACGCCATCGGGCCATATTTGTCTGTTAAAGTTTTTAATCTTATATTAGCTGTTGTTCCATGCCTCTTTTTTATAACTTTTATGTTTATTGGAACTGAAAGTCCTTTTTATTTAGTGCAAATTGGAGAAACTGAGAAAGCGAAAAAGGTCATAATAAAACTAAGATCATGTAATAATGATTGGGCCTGTAAAGAAGTTTTACAAATACAGGAAATATGTGGTAGACATGAACACGGAAGTTTACTAGATATTTTTACAAACAAAGGACTGAGAAGGGCTCTTATAATATCTTTAACACTTATGTTACTTCAGCAACTTTCGGGAATAAACGCCATTGCTTACTACTTGCAACCAATATTTGAAGCTTCTGGGACGAATATTTCTCCAGACATAGCATCCACAGTCTGTGGTTTTTGCATGTTTTTATTTAGTTTTTCAGCAACATATATTATTAATAAGTACGGAAAAAAAATACCGTTGGCTATTTCTGTTTTAGGTGATTTTCTGTCATTATTAGTTTTGGGAATTTATTTTTACATTCATGATAAAACCTCTTTAAGTACAGATAATATATTTTGGCTGCCTATAGGTGGAGTAATAGGGTATATATTTTTCTTTAATTTTGCATTTGCTTCATTACCTTGGACAATAAGCTCAGAGCTATTTCCCAACAATGTAAAAGCTATTTCTGCATCAGCAGTATCAACTTGTTGTTGGCTGTCTTCTTTTGTTGTAACTCGATTTTTTAATACCCTTAATGATAAACTTGGTAGAGCAGAAACTTTTTGGATGTTTGGTGGTGCTTGTCTATTTACTTTCGTATTTGATATAATTTGGGTTCCAGAAACAAAAGGAAAAAGCTTTATGGAAATTCAAGACATGTTACAGAAGTAACAGTAAATATAATATATTTTTTTAAGAAAATATCTAAATCGCGTAAGGCATTTCCCTATGAAATCAATATTTATGGATTTTAGCGTAACGGGGTATTTTGATTTTTTATTGTCACCATTTGTTTAAAACTTTAAATTCACTTAAAGATCCTTGTACCATATTTCTGTAGTCATATTAGAGATGGAATTTATAAAATATGTTCTTTATTATAGCAAAATATGACTTTGTTTAACAGGTACATTTTTAATATTTTATTTATTTATTTAATTGCCAACCAACTATAAAGTTTGTTACAGGAAATATAACATTAAAAAAATAACAATATATAACTTTAAAATAACAATATAGAACTTATTAATAAAACAGTCAAATTAATTTTAAATATTTTTTTATATGTATTTTAAACAGTGTATTTTTTATTTTTTAAATTCTATTTGGTAGATTATTGCACATTTTTATTCCGTTATGGCAATGATCGATGGAGTATATATATATTTTTGTATATATTTTTGGTTATGGAGTATTGATCTCATTCCAAAATTACTTTTAATTTAAATTGTTTCTAATAAATCTATTTGTCTAGTATTATGTCCTTGTAAGTTACTAATATTTCAATGTAAATATAATATATATTTATTATAATATATTTATATATATATATATATATATATATATATATATATATATATATATATATATATATATATATATATATATATTATATATATATATATATATATATATATCTATAATAATCTATAGTAATATCAGAATAATTATTTGGTTGGTACAAATTAATTGTTGGTTCAAAATATGCTAATTCATGAATAGATTTAATAATTTTTTTTTTAAGTCTTTTTAAAGGTGTTAATATTTTTGAGTTTGCTGAACCCCATACTGAAATTAAATATTGTAATTTTAAGTGTACTAAACTATAATAAATTCTTTTAAGTAATTTTAAGGGTATATAATTCCGACCCATAAACAAAATTCCTATTAAAGGTGATAGATGATTTTAAAGATACCCTATATGTTTTCTGTAACTTAAATTTTCATCAATGTAATATAATCCTAAAAATTGTATACTAGTAGAATAATTTATTTTTCTATTTTTAAATAAAATATAAAAAATGTTATCTTTTAAAAATGTAAAATTAGTTGAATAAGTCACATATCATATTTTGTGCTCCAAAAATTGTGACAATTATGATTTTTATTTGTAAATATAGCACTTTATTAATATGCTAGGTTTATATTATTATATACCGTAATAACACATTCTTTACTTAAAATATTACGAAAAAATCGTGTAAATGTTTTTCGGAAAAAGAGCCCTTTTTAGATTTTTTCATAATGGTGAACATAATGCAGCAAAACAAATATGCTTTTTGTCTTCTCTGCACTTTACAGTTTTTTATGAATTTACTAAAGGACACCAAAGTTTGGTTCAAAAAAGAACGAATAAATAATAATTTAAAATATGATACTTCTAAAATGGGTGTCTAACTTACAGCTAACTTGTCTCAACACTGATAAACAATATTACAAAGAGTTACTAATCAAAAATCTATAAATTGCATTATTTAAGTGCGAGTCTCTAACTGGGGATAAATTCAGTAAATCAAACAAGGTTGTTTTTTGGAAATATGCTTGAACACATCGACTAGTCACAGTATATGAACAATGATCTAATAAAATTTTATACAGCATGTCCCAAATTTGAGATATGACGTCATTGAATATTGACAACTAACCTCACAACATTAAGTTTTTTAAGACTATTTTTAAAGGTATATCAAGTTACACGTGTGCCAAATTTCAAAGTTTTATTTCTTGTTATTTTAAAGATATTGCCATATATATTTTTTATATACAGTGCTAGTCTCTAACTTGGAATAAATTCATTAAAAAAAACAAGGTTGTTTTTTCGGAAATATGCAAACACGTCGATTAGTTTTGTAAATTGCGCTCTTTTTGATGTAATAAAATTTAATACAGCCTGTCCCAAATTTAAGATATGACGTCATCGAATATTGTTTTTTAAGATTGTTTAAAGAGTACATCCAGTTACACACGTGTGCCAAAATTCAAATTTTTATTTCTTGTCACTTAAAAGATCTTTGACAAACATCTTATTCAAAGACTGAAAAAATCAAAATTGATTTAATTTAACGTTAGGATAATAAACGTCAGCTCGACAAAAAATAATAAACCAATACCTTTTGGAATTCCACCTTTAAACTGCATAAAAATTAAATTAAATTCAATTAGATTTCTTCATGTGTCTGGTCAAATATCTTTTAAATGACAAGAAATAAAATTTTAAACTTTGGCAAAATGTAACGTATGCTTTTAAAAAAAATAGTCTTAAAAAAAAATAGTATTGCCTTTAAAAAAAATAGTCGCTGACGTCACATCTCAAATTTGGTGATGCTGTAAAAATTTTTAAACCCATCAAATAGAGCGAATTTTTAACCCTTCTACTATGGGGCCCCCCGGGACCCGAGTATTTCATACTTTCGTAGGTACTTCGATTGGCCCCTTACGAACGGCCGTAGTCCCCCCGGGGAATTCTCCTACGAGTTAGTGTATTTACAACAGTTGATCGCGGGGGGTTGTGTTAAAAAAGCGGATTTGTGTTATACGTCCCCTTTGGGGCCCCCGGGGGACCCGATAGGGGGGTAATTAAAAAATTTTTTCGGTAAATATTTCTGTTTTTTTTGGTTTTTTTTTTTTGTTATTTGTATTATGAAACTAGTTCTGTTTCTTATACATTTTTTTTAACTTTTAGACAAGATGTGCGTTAAAAAAAAGGGACTTACAGATAACGAATTCCCCAAAAGTTGTTACAGACAAAAAACTTTTGGACTGACCTTGAATTTTCATCAACTTCACAAAAAAGCTGTTTTTATTGATGAAGAAAAAAAACATGTCAATAGTTGCTAAATGCTCCCCATGAAAGCGACCAAGAAGAAAATGATTTGGAAAATTTTACGAACATGATACCATTAGTGATCTGGAGGGTAAAAACTACAGATAATGAAGATTTTGATGACCTAGAAAAAAAAATGAAATAAACCTGCATGGTATGAATTTTAAAAACGGGGTTTTCCCTTTTTGGTCCCTTCCCAAAAAAAAAAGGGGGAAATTCCCCCCCCAAAATTTTTTCCCAAATCCGACGAACTGTACTATCCTCAGAATTTGGCTTTACTTTGGACACAACACTTGTGTCCCTTTTTTTAAGGGGGGAAAATCGGTAAACCCTTTTTTCAAGTATACCATAGTAACACAGTGGAAAAAAAAAATTAGAAAGCCTAAAAAAACCCCATCTAAAAGAAACAAAGGTAGGTGTCGACGCATGGAGAAAGATGTGCAATTTCTCTACATCAAAAAAGAACCCCTCTTGGTCAATGGCACTTTTCCATCAACTCTTAAAAATTGCTGGGGTAAATAGCAGGGTTTAAAATATCAGTTTGCGACAAAGGGAAAAAATTTCCCGGTACAAATATTTGAAAAAATTAGCTTTTGACCTGAAAAAACCTTTTTTTGATGAAAAAAATTTTTAACAGAAAGTTTCGGGCAAATTGGTTTGACGGCTAATATTCTTGGTTGAGAGACTGAAGGCTTTTACTGGCTATACGGCCCAAAGGGTTTTTCCGACAAAAAAACCCCGAAGCATATCGTTAGAGCCCCCTCTATGAGCGATCGTGCAGTTTTGGGTGTCATGGGGGGACAACCCCGCAAACGGGGTTAAAGCTTTTCAGCATCAGAGTATAAGGAAAGACACGATTAAAACACCAAAAATACTCCATCAACAATTAGCAAAAGAAGCTAAAGTTTTTTCAGAATGAAAAATTGCCTTTTTAAAAGTATACCCCGGAACCCCCTTTTTTTTGAAAACAATGAATTTAAATTGTACTGGGAAAACTTCCTTAAAACCCCCAAAATTTTTGCTCACAATAGCCCGATATTGATATGCTGGATAAATTGGGGGGGAAAAAAACTTTTACCCCATGTGTACCCCAACAACAACAACCTACGAGAAAAAACAATGAAATGATTCCAAAAAAAAAAAACCCCCAAAAAACAAAAAAAAAGACAGTGGGGAATGAATAACGCCAAAAAAGACCCCATAATTTTATCAACAACTGGCATTTTACCAAAGATTTTTTAAAAAACATAAAAAGGGCTAGGTTGGTGAACATCTGTATGGGGTATGCAAAAGGCAGTGCTACTTGCGACCGCTCGGACTGCCCCGGAAATTTGGGGGAATACAGCAGAACCAAAAAGGGGGCCCCAAAACATGGAGAAGGTTCCCACAGGCTCAATAATCCTTTTGATATCTAAAGATATCTGGGATGGTGAATGTTTCCCTTAAATGCAAAGCCGTGGGCCCCAAATCATTAATAATAATAACAATAATGAAAATAAAAAAATCTATGAATCGATATTAATCATTGTTATTAATAAAATTAATTAACAATAAATTAATAAGAAAAAAATTCTTAGGAATGTTTTTTAAAATTTATAAAATAATAACAAACCAGTACATTATATATTATTTATTAAAAATAATTCTTCTTTCATAAGGAACAATTTTTTAAATTCGTTTATCACAGTACTTATATAAATTTTTTTGCATCTTTTCCCTTTTAAAATGGAACCGGAATTTTCTAAACTTCCCCTTGGCGTATTCCCAATTTTGATTTTAACTTTTTTTCAGAAGGTGTTTTTCGCGTGAATTTTTTTAAATCCCCCATAAAAAATAATTTTCATATTTTAAATACAAATCTTTTTCAGACTGGGGGGGGTGCCACGGCACCGGGCCCCAACTGTGCGCCCCCCCTTCTTAGGTAGGTATGGGGAAATTTCCCCCATCAACATCCCTGGGGGGAAGTGTTGGATTTTCTTTAAAATGTTGGTTAACTGCAGCATCTCGTTGTCTTTTTTCTTCAACAAACTTCTTAGGTCGTGGTTTTATAAAACTGCAATTTTAAAAACAAATTTGTAACGAGTTTCGAAAGTATGTTAATTTAGGATGCTGTCTTTCAGGAAAATTTTTCGAAATCTTTTGCAAAACTATTTAAAAAATTTCTATTTTTTGGAAATAACTTTGCAAAATATAATTTTTTTTTAAATATTAACCATTTTACAGATTAAAAAAATTTTTTAATAACTTCGACTAACTTGATAATGACGCCAGATGAAAAAATTCGCCGGAAAAAAGGCCCAACTGAAAAATATTTTTTTTTTAAAGTAGATGAGGTTAAAAACCCCCTAAACAAAAAAATGTTATACATTGTTGAAAGGGGAATAAGAAGCACTATTTGGCTAAAAAAAAACCCAAATAAAAAATCCATATGAAAAAGAAATTTTTGATGATGATTCAAAAACCCCCAAACGTAAAAAAAAAAAAATTGGCTACTCGGTAATATTCTACAAAAAGAGTTGCTAAAAAAGTTTTTTCAGATTTAAAATTTTACTCTTAAAAAAAAAGGCCAAAAAGGGTTTTTTTTTAAAATTTTCCCCAAAAAATAAATAGATAAAACCAAAAATAAACCAGATTACCTTATTAACATAATGATCCAAAAATTTTTTTCCCTTTAACCGATTTTCTATCTATCGTGGTTTCCAAGATCCCCCACATTCCCCACCAATTTGGGGGACACTGTTTGCCTCTTTTTTTGGGGCCATCCCCGGGAAAAATTCTGCATTAGTATTTTTTTTTGGGGGGCCATAGCACAAATTGTAAGTTCTTTAATTTTATTTATTGGAATACTATCTTTAGATATTAGCTTTAATAGTAGTTTATCAGGTGTGAATTTTCTAGTGGTTCATGTTTCTCAGCTTTAAAAAATGGTATGGGGGGGCTATTTAAAAAAAACCCGCATTGTCTTATACATTTGTTTTTAATATTATCTCTTTGTTTAAGTGAGTTTGCGGGGGGGCCAAAAAAATTTTAAATAGTTCAAAATAAACCAATAAAAGTTATAAAAAAAAAAATAAGTTTTGACTAGAGCCTCTAATAGTATTTAAGCCATTTTTTTTTTCTTTTATTAAGATATTATATATGGTCTTTTCAGTTTAATTGTTTATTCAAGGGGAAAAATTTTTAAAATTTGACTGTTGTTTTTTTTGGGGAATTATTATATGACCGTTTTATGGTATTTCATTCTTGTTTTCGACTTCCAAAAAAAATTCATATTACTGTTTCTTCTGTTGATAAGTTTAGTCCATTATTATTTATCCATGTTAGTTTTTGACCAAGGGGGCTTTTTTCTGTTTATTTCCCCGATATTTAGATGTCGAATAAATACATATGTCGTCAGCAAATTGAAGTATATTGACATCATATCATTTAAAACTAAAAGTCATTTTATATATTGCATAGAAAAACGCTCAGTATACCGCCTACCTAACTAACATTTTTTTTTTTTTTAATGGTAACGGTTACGTTTCGATTACCTATTTTATAAAACCTAACAACCTATCAATGGTTCGCGAAACGTTTTTTTTTCTGGTATAAAACCCTATAGCACTTAAATGAAAGAATCTTAAAAAAGGAACGGTGACTAAATTTTAGTACTAAAAAAAATTTTTTTCTCAAATTTTTTAAAACACCAAAAAAAAAACCCCCTTATAGCTTCATCTCCTTCCCATCGTTTTTTTTACGATATGTTCTTTTTTTAATCCTTGTCATTATTATTCTACTTCTACTCAAAAATTGACAGCAATGGATTTTGCTTTGATATTATCCAAATGGCGTATTATATAATTATTATAAAAAAAAATTAAAACTGTAAAATTTTTTTAGGGATTTAAATTTTTTTCTTGGGGAAAGATTTATCAAAAAGTAATTCTACTTTTTTCCCTTCCTAAAACTAAAGCGCCCCTCCCCCAAACGGCTCTAAAAAAAAATTTTTTTTTAAAAAAACCTTAAATTAAAATTTTTGTTTCATGATTTGTTTCTTAAAAAAATTTTAACATTTCTTAATCCCATTTTTTTTAAGAAATACGTCTTTTAGTTTCAGTAGTATGGCTTAAAATGAAATATTCTTCTTTTTTTTGTAAATATTTATTTAAATTCGAACACAAACGTAAAATGGCCGCCATATAAAGGACGCCATGTTCCTTTAAAACCCCTTTATTTTTATAGGTATAAGTAATAATAAACACCTTAAAAACTTACCTACATAGGCGTGCGCAGAGTAAAGCTGGTGTGGGTGCCGATATAATAATAATAATAATAAAATGATAACAAAATAATAAGGGTGGTTAAGTGGACGCGAGATGAACTGCCAAGGCTGGACGTCAGCACACGAAAAATGATGCATCTTCACCGTAAGCATCCACTCGCGCTCATCAACATCCCATTTACCTCCCACGCCACCAGGGAGGCCATGGCCTTTTAAGCTAGAGTGTATGCACGATCGACTGGTTTTGAGTCTTGCTTGTCAAGGTTGCTACTGACCCACTGATGCAACTAGTAAGAGCACACGAAATAAGCAATGTTAGACGTTTCTATTTAAGGCAGCGGAGGGTGCAGCGGAGAAATTGGTCTCAGATTTACAATAGATCTAAACGACAAGTCACTTGTAAGACTTGAGTCTAAAGCCGTAAAAACTGCAGTTAAAAGAAGCAGAACAGCAGATGTTTTTAGAAGATCACATTAATAAGCCGCAACACGGAGTATTTTACCGAAACATAGAAAGGCTCAATCTATCTCGAAACCTCACGTTTGGGTTTTTGAAATCTGCTGAGCTCAAGTCTAAGACCAAGGGTTTCCTACTAGCATGCCAGGGTGGGGTGATAAACACATTGATGTACCGAAGCCAGTTTTCTAACATTCCTGATACTGCTTGTCGAGCTTGTCGACAGCAACCCGAAACACTAATGCACTTATTGTCAGCTTGTCCAGTGCATGCTGTAAGTGGTTACATTCACCGACATAACGATGGGCTTCGGGTACTTTATTATCACCCCAGACATTATTACGGCATCGACGAAACAGCAATTTTGCTATTTGCTCCCGGCGATATCGAGGCAGTAGTGGAAAATGACAATTGTCGCATATATTGGAATTATGCATTCCCAACTACGCATCAAATTCGCGCCAATAAACATGATATCGTTCTCCTTGATAAAATGAATGACTCTATGTGTGTAATTGAGTTCTCCGCCCCAGCGGAAACTAACATCGATGTAAAGGAACGGGAGAAACGAGCCAAATATCAGGATCTACTTGGCGAACTTGGGAGGCTCTATCCGGAGTATAACGTGCGATTGGTTGTCCCGATTGTCGGCATTTTGGGGGCATAAAGGAAAATATGTTGGGGGAGCTGAAGTGTATTCCCGCATGTCAACATTCACCCGAACAACTGGTGATGAAAATGCAGAAATCTGTTGTCCTTGGGTCCCTTCGTTTACTAAGGCAAATAAATTTGGCCGAAGATCACTGACCGAGCGGACGCGAGGTGTGGTCTTCGATACGGATGGCCTTCCGCATGACGCCCCATGGGGTCGGAGCCATGGGATACGTCATGTCGGATCTTTCTAAATAATAATAATAATAATAATAATAAAATTGTAGTGAATAAAACTGGATACGATACATTTCATACATTCGAATCTACGGATTGTAATTTTTAAATCGAACCTTATCAAATAATAATTTTCATATTTTAAATACAATAATCTTTTTCAGATTGTGGGGGTGCCACGGCACCCACGGCACCCACTGTGCGCACTCCTATGCTTACCTAAGTGTCTTATGGGAATATTACGCTTGCAATAAAACCTTAGGTGCTTTTGTGATACTTATAGTTTTATAAGTTACCAAAAAGGTATTTATAGAAACCTTCGTTACCGGTATAAAACCAGAAGTAACCGGAAAATCAATTGAAAGCTATTAGTTCTCAAATGTCAAATGTCAATTGCATGACCATAACCCCACTTTTAAATGTTGTTTTTGTTTATCTTTGCTTTTGAAAAACTTCTCGCGGGTTCTAGCGCGCTTTTTATAAAAGCTGCTACTATATTTAACTCTTTTCCATTTTTTTCTCTCCTGTGACATGTTTCACTTACAATCAATTATTAAACATTAAGAAAACACAGAAAACAATAATTGAACATCTTCACCTAAAAAATATACTGCCCCGCTGTGCCCCTTTTACATAAAAAAGTTGCTACTGGGCCTACAAGTTTTGTAAAATTCTTTAGGTTTTTTAGTAGCTATAGAATATTTATTAGGTGCCCTAAGATTTGTAAGGGTTTTACGAAGTAAGCTATAAAACCCCAAGAGTAAAAGTTTAATAATCGGGTTTTTAAGAACGCTATAAAACCCTTTTAAAAAACATTAAGTAACCAAAACCAAAAGTTTTATAGATAAGGTAACGTAAACATTTTGGATGGCAATGTTATAAAACTTTAAGTATTTTCGTATTTTCTGGGCGTTTTACAAAACTTAACACCAATAGTTTTCTTATAAAAGTATAAAAACTACTATAAAAGTTAAGGTTCCTTATAAATATTCGTTACCGTTTAATAAAACTTTAGGCTCCAAAAAATGTTATTTGGGTAAGGAAATCCAATTTTTGCTTCTTTTAGTTTCGATAAACCTTTATTAGTCCATATATAAATTTGGCAGAAATGATAAGCATCATAAATATATTTGATTATTCGATGTGGATGGAAAAGCTCTTCATTTTGTCATCTAGTATATTATATGCAACATTATCATATGCTCCTTGAATGTCTAAAAATATCGCCAAAGTACACTAATTTTTTGTAAAACCCAACTGAATGTCTGAGGTCCGGTATGGGTTTCCCTTTTAAAAGCAAATTAAATCTTTGGAAACAATTTGTTTCATTTGTTCATCCAAAATTCTAGTCTAGTCTAGTTTTTAGTTTGGCGGTTTTAAGGGCACAGGATGCTAACGCAATAGTTCTTTTGGATGACGCAAGGTGTACTGGTTTCCCTGGTTTGTTGATGGGCACAATAATATATTGTTTCCATTTCTATAGAATGGGGTGTGTTCCTGATAATATATTATTGAATATTTAAAGTAAGGACTTTTTACAGTTTTTTATCTTTAGAACAACCCACGAAGATTTGATTCCTAAAGACAATTTTTTTTATATTTATGACAACCCACGAAAAATTGATTCCTAAGTACAAGAGTGCCGTGGGTACCAGGTCTTTCGATGATTAACCCACTTTTTCCCTGTTCCAAGTACTGAAACATGCAAGTGTTGCGTTTTACAGCACCTTTTAAAATCCGAAGTAGTGCCACCACGGACGTTATTTTAAATAACAACCACCTAAATATGTTTCCCCGGCTGGGGATTGAACCTGGATGGCCTGCGTGGCAAGCCAAAACACTATTTACTATGCTACTAAAGAGACATGGAGACTGGCAGGTTGAAAAACATCGAGTGGTGTAAATGATCTATACCAGGTGCAGATTTGTTATTTTTTAAGGATTTTTCTAGTACCGTTATGCTAAAAGGTTTTTACAAAAATGGATCTTTATTATAATTTTGGTTTTCCGTACTTTTTAGTTGATAGCAGATAGTTTTTTGTAAATTCTTCAATCCAGGGGTCATCCAACAGGTTCGGTAATCCATTTTCTCGCTTTCTATTCTCAAAACTATTTACCATTCTCCATAATGTTTTAATTTGTGGATTTAGGTTTAACAAGACGCAAAATGATCTTTAGTTTTCTTTTTTAACTTCTTTGATTGTTTTTTTTTTGCCTAGGCATCTGCTTTTTATAGTAAATTAGGTTTGCACTAGTAGAATCGAATTTGTACAACTTAAAACGTTTTTTTATTCCATTTACTACTACTACATTTTTCATTCCACCAAGATTTGCCTCTACTTTTTTCTGGGTACTTTTAGATATAGTTGCAATAGATTTTTTCGATACTGAATATAAAAGTTTAGTAAAATGATCATAGTTAATATTTTTATGGCATGAAAAGCTTAATATGGCTTCAACAAAAAATAGTACCCAATCAGCTTTATTTATGTTCCACTTTTTGTGGGTAGAAATAAAAGTTAATCTTGGTAATAACTGACAAGACATGAGCCTGGGCAGATGGTCGGAACCATATGAATCGTCCATAGTACTCCACTCTAACTTGCAGACATAGAGGCAAGTCAATAGCAGATAGTTCAGGCAGTCAAGCATTTCACCTCCGAATTTTTTACATATTTGAAATTTTGACAGATAATAGATGGATGTTTTTTTCGCATAACTCTGTAATTATGCGTTTTATCGAAAAAAGTGTAATGAACAAAAATGAAGCCTATAAAAAAACAAAGACATTAAGCTATTTATAAAGATCATAAATTTCTACCTAAGGCAAGTTACAGCTGCTTGAAGATCTTTCATTTTACGTGATTAAGTACTTAATCTCAAATAATTTATGGCATCTAAAAGTTTTACTGATAAGAGATGCACAGTTTTGAAAAAAAGAGCTTAAATTATATGTTTTTTTTTTGTGATTATTCAAAAAATTTTCTTTTTCTCATTTTAACTCCAAAACCATAAGAAATACGAAAACAACTAAAGAGTAGAAAAATGTAGCTTTTTTATGACGAATATTTTCCTTTTTTTTAATTTTTTTTTGTGGCATAAAAATTGACGGAGTTATAACCGATTTAAACTTTCACTATAGTGCGAGGACTGCTTTTCCGCAGCCCTTTGACCCTTTACCTATAAAATATGAAGGATCTCAAGCCCTTCTAACATACATAAGCTTATAGCCTTGCAAATTAACTTTAAAATAATTTTTGTAGGACGTGATAGCTTCAAAATTAACAGAGTTACACAAAAATAAATTTTTAAGTTTTTTTTTAGTCAATTTAGGTAAAAAAAAGGTGCACTGATTTTTTCTGTTGACACTAGGTTGTCTGTGGTACATTTGAGACTACTATGTATGTTTTTTTTTTTTTTTTTTTTTTTTTTTGTATGTATGTATATTAATATATATATATATAAAAATATATATAAAAATATATTTATATATATAAAAAAATATATATATATAATATATATATATATATATATATATATATATATATATATATATATATATATATATATATATATATATATATATATATATATATATATATATATATATATATATATATATATATATATATATATATATATATATATATATATATATATATATATATATATAATATATATATATATATATATATATATATATAAAGTTTCCCAGGATGAGCCGAATTTATACGTAAAAATAAAAAATTTTGGAGTTGAAATTTGACCGTTTGGCATCCAGCCCTGCTTGATTAAAAATAAAATTTAGCATATTTTTATTTTTAAAAATCAAGCATGCCTTGATACAAGCATTTTTAAATTTTATGAGTAGGTAAAGTAATTTCGGCAAGATTTAAAAGTTTATAAGAAAAATTTGTTTAGAATGCAAATTATGCCCGAATACGAATTTCATAACCATAGGCCTACTTTGATTTTTACGTTTAAATTATTTACTTATTATAATATATGAAAAAAAAATTAATTAAATGAAATTCGGTATTAGGCATAATTTTGCATTCTAAACAACTTTTTATAAACTTTTTAATCTTCTAAAATACTATTTACCTACTCATAAAATTTAAAAAATGCTCGTAATCAGATGCTTGATTTTTAAAAAAATAAAAATACTAAATTTATTTTTAATCAACTGATAAACGGTCAAATTTCAACCCCAAAATTTTTGTCATTTTTATATAAATTGCTATTGGATAATAAATTATAATATATATATATATATATATATATATATATATATATATATATATATATATATATGAAAATTTAAAATCAAAACATCAGTAGTCATTAAAAAATATTTTTCTTATTTTATTTTTGCCAAAAGGGTGGTTCTTAAGGGTTGCTAGGATGTAGACAATTAAAAATTATTTCAAGTAGAGATATTAAACGGTAATACTAAAATTACGCAAAATCTAAAAATTGGCAGCCATTAGATATGTTTTTATTTCATTTTCTGCAAAGGGGTAGTTTTTATTGGTTGAAAAGTGGTAACTAATAATTTTATTAAAATGCTATGATTTTTTTCCAGTAAAACTGCAATTTTAATGTTACAAATCGTTAAAAGATTTTTCTATATATTATTTTCATCAAAAGGATAGTTGTTAAAGATTCTTAAGGGTTGATATTTCAAAATACACCAATTTAATATTGTACGATATGTAGGATATTTATCCTACATAAATAAAAGACATTTAAATCGAAAAAAAAAAACGAAAAACCTATAAAATCTATTTTTTCGATAAGGGGTGGTTTTTACCCCTTTAAAGCAATATTATTTGATATGAAGGGTAAGATAAGCTTAATTCCAAATTTTCAAGAAAGTCGGTGCATACATAAAAAATTCAGAGGTATGACACTATTTTGAGCTTGACTGCCTGGACTAAGAGTTAATTTACTTCAGAAGGATTCAAGCGTACAAACTCGCCGTTGTTAAGAAAAATTAAATTACTAAAGTCCGATTTAAAGTTGAAAAGGCCACTGGCGTCATCAGCATGCGTTGTTCTCTCTCACTTTAAAATGATTCCCGTTCTCAGCGTATGGGTGGAGCATAGAGAGAGAAAGGCTTAATCGCGGACTCTTTTGGTATGACGCTTGTGGCCTTTTCTTCTTTAAATCGGACTCTACCACATATCGCATCTAACAATGTATTTCCTGCGCAGTCATTGTCGTAACAGTCACACGCTACACGATGAGCATTAAAATCACCACAAATTAAAACGGGATTAGAAAAATTTGAAAAAAATTCCCTGTATATATAGATATTCTGGATTGCGACCTTCTATATAATGAAATAAGAGACAAAGAAAAACCTTAACAGCCACATACATATTATTATGAAAATGTGAACCAGAATTTTCAGAAGATTGAATATTATTTTTTCATAAAATTGCAACACCGCCTTTACCATTACCCCGATCATATCTTACCAAATTATAGCTAGAAAACGATACGTATTAACCTGTTTTAAACTACATTTCGGTTAGAAGAAGCATTTTGTTGTAATAAAATTTCTATATTAGGTTTATCAGATATAGCTGAACGACAGTTTCATTAATAAATATTTAAACTTTCCATTTTTATTATATGTTAATTTGTTGGATTTGATACTATTTCTATATTTATTGAATTTACTGTTCTTCTTAATTTGAGTTTGATTGATTAGTTATATAATTTATGTTAGACTAATATATACTGTCACAAAGAAAATTAGTTTCAGGCTGAGGAGAATTAAATTGTAACAGAATTTTTCAAAATTGTTCCAACGCTGAATTGTTGGGTAAAGGTCTTGTATTTTTGTGGGTGTCCTTGTTTGTGCAAAATATAAGGAGTTGTTGAGTCTCTTAATTAATGTCTGGAATAAACTACTTATTGCGTTGTTTAATTTATTGAGATTTACGTCATTACCCAAATTTAGTAATACAATAGCCGCATACGATGTTTTAGGCCTCTTCATATGAGATATTTTGGTTCGTCATTGCAAATTTAATTTCCTTTGTCTACGAAATTTCTGTGCATTTTTTTCATTTTATTTGATGCAATGATAGCACTTACCTGCTTTATTTTTCTTTTATTCTTCCAACCCATGATAACATTTTCAGCAACGTCTTTTACTTTTACACTTTTTAATAGTATGACCGTAGCGAAAACAATTGTAGTATAAAATAATTCGTTACGACGTACGTAAGGAGTTATTTCGCATCTGACATGCTCTAGAGCTACTTATTTTGGTAATGTTTATGATTTAAAAGTACCTATGATCGATTTATTTGAAATATATCTTTTTTGGTTGTCATTTTGGCATGTTGCGGCTCCATTAATTCTCCTAACGTTACTAATAGTAAACTTAGAATGTTCGTCATTTTGTTTTTATTTTACATTTTGTCATTTCATCTGTAATAGCGTATTTGTCTCTATGTCCTTAATTATCTCCTGTTTTAACAATAACGCCTTTGGAATATAAACTTCCAAATTATTTTTTTTTTGAGGTATTTGGATAACACTAAATTATTCGCAGTTTTGCTATCCTTACATTGCATCCGTGTCCGTACTTCATTACTGCCTAAAGATCCTGTTTCCTTTATTCGACTGTCTAACTCTTTATGTTCTTCGTAAACTATAGGGAAAGTGGTACAGTGGGAGCATTCGTACAGTTGTCATACCCCCACTACGCGACATCATGAGCCACTTGTGTTTGTGTGTGTGAGAGGTCGGTACACGTCTCTACGCTTACAGCTAAACGCGGCGGCATTAGCATACGTTAATTTTTCAACGGTGCCGAACCAATCAGAAGGCACTATCATCAATCTGAACCGAAGGGCACTTCGTTTGGCATCGGATAAAATCGCTTCACTAGAATCCATTGGATTTTTGCTGATTTCCGCCTATATTTCATGCTCTTTGTTCTTTTGAATATTATTGGAAATTGAGCTTCGACAGCGATTTATTTATTGCCAAAGCATTTTGTTATTTATTTCAGGCCATTAGACCCGTAATATGGAACTGGAAAAGTGTTTATTGCTCTTATTTGATATTTCTAGGTTATGATTCAATTTAATCTAGTTTTATTTTTAGGAATAAACTGACGACTTGCCAATTTTGCAACATAGAATTTTCAAGTATATCGACTAAAAACCGACATATTAGAACAAAACACTCAGACCAAGATATAGTTTCTACATAAGAAGGATCCAAAAGAACTCAGCATATCATATGCCCGATCATGCCCGATCTGCATAAACCAAACTTCTTTTCCATTCCATACAGACTTGATTAAACATTTAAGTACTTTTCATAACCTAACTATAAAAGAATCTACTTTGTATTTTAAGAATTTTGAAGAGTTTTCAGCTTGGAGGACCCAGGAGAATGAGAAGTAGACTATGCTTGCCGTACAGGAAGAAAATATGCACACGGTGAAGAAAGAAAGTATTGAGTGTAACAGAAGTGATTACAAAGGTGCTTGTTAGTGATGTATAGAAGTATAATTATTGTATGGTATTATTCTTTTTAGGATTTGCCAGCACAGCTCAAAAACGTAGTGTGAAAAGTGGAGGTAGTATTCATATTCATGGAACATGTCCTTCAAGAATTATGGTTAACCTTTCAGCCGAGGGTAAATATTTTTTAATAATGTTATTACTACAGCTAATCTTTTAATTTTCTTTTAGGATCTGTGACTGTAAGGTTTGTTGAAACTCATGTGGGCACACTGATGAACTAAGGACCAAGAGATTATCTAAAGTCGAACAAGAGACAATTGTTCAAAAATTAACTGCAGGTGTATCGAACCAAAGGATAATTGAAGATTCACGTAAATCCAAAATGATCAACTCGAGAGAAGAAACCTTGTAACGAGAGGAGGTTTAGCATATCTAATCAGGAAATTTAAAATTGATAATAGGAGAGATGCAGATGGTTTTAATTCCTATAAGACACACAAGGCAAGCGCAGTTATTTTACGAACGTTATCACAGAACTAACTATGGATGTAATGCTTGTTGACCGTTTGGTTAATAATTAGTATAGGTTTTTCTCTGATTGTGCCATCTTTTCTGTTAATTTGATTGCATTTAAAAGATTGTTAAGTGGAAGTATTAGACCTGTCTTCCTTATATGGCTTAGCTATGTACTCTTTTTATTTGCCTTAACTTAGTTTAATTTAATTTAATTTGTTTGGAATTTAATTTTGTTGTATTGTTTTCGTACCATTTAGAATATCTTATTCTGTAGTGTACTGATTTGTAAATAAATAAATAAAATATAAGGATGTTTTTAATAACATGCTAATATTTAATGGTGATTCTTGGGCTCATTTTAAGAAAAAACTTCATATGAATGTATGTCCTAAACGTCTTCTTTGAGATACAGGGTGTTAAAATTTTAAGAAAAATAATTTTGTCATTTTCATACCACTTTAAATATTTTTATGAAAATTGCTGTACGGCGTTTATGCATTAAAGAGCATTTTTAACCTAAGAAACATTTTGAAGAAATTATTGTTCAAAGTTACATAAATCGTTTTTTCTCGTAATTGGTCCAGTGAGATGCAAATAAGTGAATTTATTTTTTTATGGGAAAACGCTGAATCGTACGAAAAAAAGTCAAGTAACCAAATTTGTTTTAAATTGACCGAGGACTCCAAAAATAATTTTTATTTTGAGAAAGCAGTGGCGGACTACTTTTTCCTTCAAAAATATCTAGTCGAGTCCAGTACGGACGCCACTGTTGGAAATAAAAATGTTTCTTAGGGCAAAAATGCTCTTTAATGCATAAACGCCGTACACAAATTTTCATAAATATTTAAAGCGGTATGAAAATGACAATAAAAAAATTATTTTTTTCTTAAAATTTTAACACCCTGTATCTCAAAAGATAAGACGTTTAGGACATACATTCACCCCCTTAAATATTAGCATGTTATTAGAAACACCCTGTATAGGGCACTATAACAATAAAAGCTGAATTATAAAATTTAATATGTATAATATCATTTATTTATATTTCTATTTACCCTAAAAAACTAATAAAATAGTATAAACACATACACATTGTAACTTTTATTTTAAAACTTATACAATAATCTACAATACCTAAATAATAATTAATTATTCTAATCACATAGTCAAACTAAAGGATCTTAAAATTCATTCACCAATCTATCAAGAAAATAAATGCCACGAGTGCCTCGATTTACAGTTTAAACTTGGCGCCATTGTCATAACTGGCTGCCGCGTTCTCATTGGCCGGCACCGTTGGAAAATTAACGTATGCTGGCGGCATTCGCGCGTTTTCACTCCTTGTGAGTAATTTTTTGATTCGTCTTTAAAATCATTTATTTATACAACATTTTGCTCAAATTGTTTAAGTTATTTATAAAAGATGTTGAAAAAGTGCCTTAGATTATTATGCAAACATTGATTTTGGTATAACAATAACCATTATTTTTATTTAAAATCTATTTGTTGAATGTTTTGGTTGGGGTGCTTTCGTGCAGTTATAAGTGGGGTAGATTCGTACTGTACGAATGTACCCCGTATGCATTAAAATTTATTCTTCATTAAAAATACTATTATTTCAGAATCATGCCGCGAATATACGTGAAAAAAGGAACTAGAACGGGAGAAGTAAACGAAGAGGCTGTTAATCTGCTATGAATGAAGTTTTAGATAAGACTTTATCTATTAGACGGCAAAAAAATACGGCATCAAACCAACAACTCTTCAAAGTCGCTTAACGAACTATCATAAAAAGGCTGCAGCTGAAAAGGAAGGTAACTACACTCCATCGCGAATGTTTAGTTCCAAGTTTACGTCGAATCAAGTGTTCACTACAGAAGAAGAGACTTTATTGAATAAGTACATCGCAAAATGTTCCAAGATGCATTATGGGTTAACAATCAAGTGAGGAAACTGGCGTACGAATTTGCAAGAGTAAATCAGCTGCGCTATCCACCTAGCTGGAATGAAAATAAAATGGCAGGAAAAGAATGGCTGGACAGTTATCGTAGGCGAAACGCAAATCTAAGCCTAAGGAAACCAGAAAATACCAGTGCAGCTTGATCTTATGGATTCAACAAGACAGCCGTAAATGATTTCTACGAAAACTTGGAAAAAGTATTAACTAAATATGCACTCACCGCAGATCGGATCTATAATTTTGACGAGTCGGGAATATCCACGGTTTAAGCATCGAAATATAGCTGAAAAAAACCAAAAACAAATTGGTCAGCTTGTTTCAGCAGAAAGAGGTGAACTCATAACATTCGGAGGAATTATTTCAGCTAGTGGTAACACAGTTCCGCCACTGTTCATCTTTCCCAGGGTTCATTTCAAGGATCACTTCATGGAAGGTGCTCCAGAGGGTAGCCTAGGAATGGCTTCTAAGAGTGGTTGGATAAATTCCATTATATTTTTGGAGGTCCTGAAACACATTAAAAAAAGAACATGCTGCTCCAAAGATAATCCAATTCTTCTCCTATCGACAATCACGAAAGCCACGTTACAATAGAAGCGGTGGACTATGCCCGTGATAACGGTTTCCTCCCCACACAACACACCGTCTCCAACCTTTAGATGTAGGAGTGTTTGGACCTTTTAAAGCCAAATTAAAGATAGAATTTAATGACTGGCATGTAAATAACCCGGGAAAAACTCTAAATATATATAACATTCCGAAACTGGCCAAAATCGCCTATTTCGAATCATTTAATGGCAAAAATATCTCAAATGCTTTTAAAAACTGGCATATGGCCATTTAATAAACTGAAATTCAGTGACGAAGAATTTGAAGCCGTTCAAGTTTACTGTTCCGATTCTATAGTAGGCTCAGATGACAACATACAACAAATTATACCTGAAAAAATAAACCTTAGTCAACAAGATATATCATCGACATTGTTGCCAGCATTACCAAGTACCTTAATTACGCCAAAAATTGTCCGATCTTATCCTAGAGTGGACAGGAATACGACCAAAAAGAAGAAGAAAGGATAAATGTCTGGAAAATCACGGATATATACAGATACTCCCGAAAAGAATATACTGATAAAAATAGAAAAAGCCAAAGAGATGAAGAAAAAACAACAAGAGAGAAAACAGAAGGCTAAAGAGATGAAACGCGCATTAAATTTGCTATCAGATACAAATAAAGAAACCAAACCAAAGAAAGAAAAGAAAACTATAGAGGCTGAGACTGATAGTGAGGATGACTCTGACATAAGTTTGAGAGAAAGTTCTTGTTCTTCCTTCAATGAGATATCAGAAGAATCTGATATTGAGAACGAAATTCCAGTTATGACCGAAAACATTAAAGAAGAAAGCTTTATGTTGGTAAAGTTTGAAAAAAAGAAGACTGTGCTACATTATATTGGACAGGTGATAACAAAATATAGCCCTGATGAATATAAAGTTTCATTTATGAGAAAGAAGCCGGGTACCTGGAAATTTGTTTTTTCTAATATTAAAGATGAAGTAACTGTTTATTTATCAGACGTGGTCTGTGTATTGCCGCCGCCTAAATCTGCTTCTACAGCAAGAACAGCTGATATAATTAGGTTTGAAAAAGATATCACTATGTATAATGTACAATAACAGATTTATTAAGTTTGTTTAATATGTTGCCCTAATGGTTAAATGAAATGTTGATTTTATGACTTAGATTTGACGAAGTTGATTGCAAAAGACTGTATTGTTAATTATTACTACATTTGGAGTACATTTTATGTTAATTTTGATTTCAATAAATGAATAATTTCATATAAAAAGCTGTTTTATTTATTGTGAATGAAAGCTCCCAACTATGTACGAATGCACCCTTTCCTATGTACGAAGCTACCCCGCGTGTGGTGTAGTTTAGTACGTTTTCCATTTTTCAGAAATGTTGATGTTGCTTCATTAAAGTAGTTTGTATCAGCACTAAACTTTACTGTAACTATAGCCAAATATATAGGGTATACAGCAGCATTAAAGTTATTCTGCAATAACTAAAAGCTTTTCTCATAGACAGCTAAGAGTAAAAATTGTACGAATCCTACCTGCTCTCCCCTATTGTTTATTTTAATTGGGTTTAGCTTACCTTTGAATTCTGAATCTTTGTTTTCTACAATGGCGATAAATCCATTGTTTCATAAAGCAATTGTATTTTCGTTACTTTATCAGTTAGATTATCCATTTTTACCTGGTTAGTTATTCCTAAACCTATAATTGCCCTCGTAGGGCGAATATCATCCGGGGGTTTTCCCGCCTTTGTGACCGTAACAATAAAAATTCACTATGTTTTAAAATGTTCTGGAGATCACCCCGATTCTTATCAATAGGAATGTCGATTCTTAAGTACAAAAAACTGGGCTATAGAAACCGACCGTTTGATTTAATAGTTCGATTAGAATTCATAGCGGACACTTAATTTTAATAAACCCATATTGAAATATATAAGGTCACCAGTTGTCAAGAAGATTATCTTTTAAGAGTTTGCACGTAACCAGTTGTTGCCGATGGAATAAAAAGTTATTTCTCTTAGGTTCCCACTAAGCAAAAAATCATCCTAATTACGTTGGATTTATGTTTTCTTGTTCCTTTGTTACGTTAATCATCTTGAAACAATACCAGCGCCTTAAACCTAATAGTTTCGTTATATTTCCTTCAACTTAACAAAATCCTAGTTACGTCAAAAATACAACGTTTTGGTTTCGAAACTTACACGGAGTCATTACGTATTTTGCATTGGTT
>JAHBCN010012943.1:0-25506 GCA_019359885.1 Listronotus oregonensis
AAATATATAAAGTTTTAGTATTATTTATTATTTAAATACAGTTAATACTTGGCAAACCATTATTTTTTAAATTAGCAAGACACAAATTATACCTAGCTCTAGCGGCTAACCTCGTAGATTTAAAGTTTTGGTGCTATGATTAAAATTATTCCTTTTAAGCTCCTAATAACATATTAAAATTTGGTTAAATTTTACCGGTCGCCAAAAACCCATTTAAAGTGTGCATGTTCGTTTATTGATTACCACGTGTTAAAGTTTTATCTTTGGTTAATACTCAAATATGTCTTAATATTATTTAATAAAATAAAATTATCTGGGTATTATTCAGATAAAAAATCAATTACCTTATTCCACAGATAAAACAAGGTAAAAGCTGCACAAAAAAAATAAACGGGAAATAAAATTAAAATTATTTAAATTTTGCTTTATTCTTTTAGGTAAGAAAGGCGGTTAGTTAATTGATTTAAAGTTTACCATCAATTATTTCAGTATTAATAACAGATTATTTAAACCACTAGAAATTGACACAATCCCATCATTTTTATTTATTAGTATATAAAAGCACTTTTTTATTTTATTTTTTTATTGCTTTAATGCTAAAAGAGTTTTAATTCATTCTGTGGTTATTATCATAGTGGTGATCATCGGGATATTTTTTGCATAAAATGCAAAGAAACATTTATTTAAAGAACTTTAAAGTCTTATCGAACATTTTGAGTTCTAGGTGGGTGAGTCAGTTTTCCTTCTTCCTCTTTTTTCTCTTTATTTCCTCAATTATAAAATTTGAAATTTCACACCCGAAAGTAAAGTATTCTGGAGGTACACCTTGGCGTGGCCAGGTGGGAGAAAAATTTTGGCGATTTCAGCACACTTTTATATCTCGGTTGTTGGTGAACATTAAAAACGAAAAGTAAAAGGCAAGTTTGTGTAGAATTTTACTAAGAATCCAGTGGCGTACTCATTTTTTTGTCGGTTACAGTTTTAAAGATATAAAATGCAAAGTTGCTTTTTTTTAAATGGGACAACCAGTCTATTATTATTACTATTCGTTTTAAAATAAAATGTCCTTATTATGAATACTACATACTTTTTTTTCAAAAAAGTTAGTTATTTGTGAAAAAAAAACGAAATTTATGAAAAAAGACATCAAGAATCTGAACATACCCACTAAGCAAAGAACATCTTGAACACGTTTTGTAACGTTATTTAAAAGTAACTGTGAATAACGTTTAGTTTTAAACGTTATTTTATCATGTCTGTTTCGTTTTCTTGAATTGTTTCTGATAATTTTCGTTTCTGTAACATACCCTTGTAAATATTTTTAATACGGTATAGAACAAACATCTTAGTGACGTAATTTTTATGTACACTTATGTTAACGTTAAAATGTTGCCATGTATAGAACGGTCTTTTACAAGTTCGATACATCTGTTAATATACCTACGTATCAGATACGATTATAATTTGTTAAAACATAAAATGTTATTGGTGTAACGTTATAATAATGATATTATTTAATGCAGAATCGTTACGTTTACTGCGTCTACTACATTTCCTCGTGGAAATGTAAACAAAGTTAACATATCGACCTCATTTGCTTAAATGTACCCCGCACAGAGATTGTTACATTTTTTGACAACGACGCCAGGTTTAGAGAGAAGCTTCGCTTTAGTACTTAACCTTACTTTATTTTAAGAACAATTGTGTTTTTGGTTTTTCCGTGATATTAAAGGGAAATATTGATCGGAAAGTAAGTATATTACAGTATTTTCTATTACACTTTAGTTTTTATGTATGTATGTAGGTCTGTAGGTATATAGATAAACTGACCAAAAATCCAGATTTTAAAGTTAAGGTTTTTAAGTCATAGGTAAGTTTAGAAAATCCAGCGTTAGCCGTTTCCTTAAGATAAATATTGGGGTAATAAGTCCGATTTAGTTTGGTGAGGTATCTCCCATTCCCTAGATACATATAAATTAAAGAAAGTATAAATTAAAATTTAGTTGCTTTATACCTTACATATTAGTCATTTATAAGACTGGAAAGTAGTGTTTTTGCAAGTCGAGTCAAGCGGTTTGTACGGCGAGCCGTAATTGACCGTAAGCGACTCCTTGAAGCTTGGCCAGATCTGCAAAACACTTGTTTTTCGATCATGTAATGTACAATGTTTTTTTCAACCAAGCTATTAAAAAAACAATAATAATATTTTAATGATCGACAACAGGTCTATTTATCTGCTTGACATGGATTTGATACTTATTATAACAATAAGAATAATTTAAGACACCCACAGTACGGTAGTAGTTAGGCTAAGCCTTCGTAGACTGTCCAAAGATAAAAAAACCACTGAAGTTCGTTTCAGTAACAACCATGCATAAAAACGGCTATGTTCCAAATAGCAGCTTATTTTTCATTTCATGGATCTGCAAAGTAGCCCGAAAAAAAGTTACTTTCTGGCCAGAATGTTTTCCAGAAAATGGGTATTTTCTGATCGGTCAAAAAAAAACTTTTTAGGGGACTTACACTGCAAAAATTGAGTATTTTAAATAAATGAATACTTCGGTTGAATAAATTTGATCAAAGTTGTAACTTAAAGGATTCACTGTGAAGTATTTTTTTGTACTTTTTAGAGCCCCTGATATTAGACATTTGACACATAAATAATAGTTATAATAATAATAATAATAAAAAATTATTAGAAAATTAATTTTTAAATAAATTGTAGATGCAGCACATTATGTTTTTATATGACAACTATTCAAAAAGTGGATTGGCAGTTAAAAGAGAGGCATAGGTGTAACATGCTCAAGTTAATCAAGACGGCTCCCAGGGAAGAAGAAGAAGCAAGTAACGTAACAAGTATAACTGTAAGTAACAGTTTTTTAAGGGATAAATTGAATTTTTAATTGGATTGTTTATCAAATAGAAGCAAAATAATTATATAGTACAAAGTGTCTAAATGTTTTTTAAAATTGGGTGGTCTATCATTATTTACCATTTAGTGATGGCTAATCGAGTAGCTAATATAAGAGAAAATTTGACTATATATTTAAAAAAATTGTAGGCTTTAAAGCCAACACAAGGTTTTATCCTTTATAATAGTGAAATAAAGCATCTATGATACTATCTGCAAATACAGTTTTTTTGCCAAACTTGTGATACAAAATTATCTTTTTAATTAATGAAGCAATTATGTCAGTGTAACCAAAAGTTTTGGGGCAAATATTTTACAAAGTTTTTTTCCAGGTACAAGTAGGAGGAAAAAATAGAACAGAACATGGATATTAGTACATACAGTTGTTTTTTAATAAGCATTTTTTAAATTATGTAGGCAATTTTTATACCTAACTTAAGACCTTTTACTTTTTTAATATTATTCATATTTACACATCACGAAATGTGTAAGACTTTTTATAAAGTAAATTAAGAAAGATAAACATTATCACATGAACATTTTTATATATATCAACTGTTACACTTTGTGTGGATTTAGAAAATAAGCTTTCCATATTAAATAGTCTGTACAAAAATTTGGGAAATATGAAAGGAGAGTTGTAGACATCAGATATTTTTATGAATAAATTTTTCCTATAGTTTATATTAGTTTTTTTATTAGGGATAGTTACTTTTCACTGGTTTTATCTATTGTACTATATCAGGGTGGACGAAAAAATGATTATCAAAAATAACAGGCGATTTATCACAACATTTTTTTACATCCATATTTTTTCAGTGGCAAAGATGGACGCAACATTTACTTTTATACACGAAAATGCTAAAACTTTAGGTTAAACAATTTTTTAATATTGTTAATTAATTAATTTTTGAGGTTTTAATAATCGATAGGGTACTTCACAGTTTTATTTTTAGGAAACCAAGGATATTTAATCAAATCTTTTTTACTTCACCAGCCTACATTTTAAAAAATATGTTTCACTTTGTTAGTGCTTTTTTGCATATAAGTAAATTTTCGCCCACTCTAGATGATTAACAGAAAATAGTATATGAGGAAAGGCGTGAAAAATCGTTTAGTAATTTTAATCCAATCCGTGATCAATTACTTTAATATCAAAAAAGTTTGCCCTTTTTAATATACCAACTTGATACGTTTAGTGACTTTCAAAGTCATCTTCATTATACTAATTTTTATTTTAAAGCTGTACCATCCATATGTTGCTGTACATTAAATGGTTAACAAAATACGATTTACGACCATAATTAATTAAACATTCTGTATTATTACTATACACCACACATAAGGGATCCAAAAGATCTTTTAATGTTATACAGGGTGTCCCAGAATATGTGGGCAATCTTTCGGAATCTAATAGAAAACCTAAAAATATTATGACAAGTTCCCATTAACTTTTTTCCTAGGACTCTCCCCTACGGAGATACAGGGTACATAACGGACGCCCCTGGAAATCGTTTTTGTTTAAATAACTTTTAAAATACTAGGCGCAAATTATTATTTTTTTAATATGATGGTTACTAGATAAGTCTTCTTAAAATGAACCCAGTAAATCAAATTATTTATTTGTCAGGGACGGACTAGCTCTGACACAATAATAGCAATTTTTTTAACACCCTGTATAATAAAGGCTCAACAATATTATTTTTGGGTAGCTTTAACCTTAATCTAAAAAAAAGGTATTTTTGATTGACATCGATAAAATCAACTGTTTACGAGAAATAAAATATCATGGTAGTTTAAATTTGTTTATATTATACAAGGTGTTTTCTAATTGTACGTCAGTATTTAGAGAAGCAGTTTTAGGTACATTTTAAGAAATTTTGATGAAATTTGGCATAAATGTACTATGTATCAAAGCATTTTTAAGTGTACCACATTTTTTATTTCCACCAGTGGCGTTCGTACAGAATTTGACCGGCCTATTTTGGCAAATAAAAAAAATTTGATACACTAAAAAATGCTTCTTGATACATAGTACATGTAAGCCAAATTTCATTAAAATATTTAAAGTGGTATTACATATATTAATAATAAATTATTTATTTTTAAAAAATTTACCCCCCTGTATCTCAAAAGTTAAGAGGTTTAGGACATACGTTCATATGAAGTTTTCTTCTTAAAATGGACCCAAAAAGTGCCTCTTTAAATATTGACGGACAATTAAAAAACACCCTGTATAATGTAAAAAATGACCAACCATAATATTTTATTTCTCGTAAACAGTTGATTTTATTGATGTTAATCAAGAATACCTTTTTTTTAGTTTAAGGTTAAATCTATCCAAAAATAATATTGTTGAGCCTTTATCACACAGGGTCCGTCCCTGGCAAACTAAATAAGCCAAATATAATTTAATGGGTTTATTTAAAAAAAAACTTATCTAGTAACCGTCATATTAAGAAAATATTAAATTACGCTTTGTATTTTAAAAGTTATTAAAAAAAAACGATTTCCATGGTCATCCGTTATGTACCTGTATCTCCGTAGGGAAGGCTCGTAGAAAAAAAGTTTATGGGAACTTGTCATAATATTTTTAGATTTTCTATTAGATTCTGAGAGATTGCCCACATATTCTGGGACACCCTGTATAATCAACATAACAAAACCACCTATTTAAATCCTTAGAAAAACCTCTTTACAACGTAAGTTATATAACGTGGATGTTTCAGAATATGTGTTAGGCCCAACCCATGCAACATACGTAACGGGGCCGTGTAAGTTTCAAACAAAAACGTTGTATTTTTAACGTAACAACGATTTTGTTAAGTTGAAGGAAATATAACGAAACTATTAGGTTCAAGGCGCTGTTATTGTTTCAAGATGATAAACGTAACAAAGGAACAAGAAAACATAAATGTAACGTAATTAGGATGATTTTTTTCTTAGTGGGTAGTACTTAAATTTTGCACTCCTTGTATAAGATTTTATTATTTAATATAATTTTTTTATTATTTTGCTATTTATTTATCATGTATTTGTTCATTTTTTACTCTTGCATAGGCCACTAGGTTCTTTTCTAGTTTTTTAAAAGTATTAATGTTGCCTCCTTTTTCGATAGGGAAATACATCTAAAAAATATTTGCAGTTTTTTTCCGCTCTCAATATAGAATTTTATAATAATAAGCATTTAACAGTTTTCAAGCTGCATTTTATTTAAGTTAAAATTTCAGAACACAGAAGGCTGGCACTATCTATTTCTTGCTTAAATATTATACAAAATACTACAGTGAACTTTTGTTTTTAAGCCAACTTGCATTCGATTAAGTAAAATGCCTATTTAGTTTATTGAAATTAGGAATGAATAAAAAGTGGGCAATTAGCTTATAATTCTAACATAATCTTTATTATTTTTATAAAAGTAATTAACTTAGAAATTGATGAGTTAAATCCTATGGGGTTTTCCCTACATTTTCTGCAAATAACCAGTTTCTTTAGAAATAAATATAAAATTTGTATGTATATATATATATATATATATATATATATATATATATATATATATATATATATATATATATATATATATATATATACCGTGTTCAAAATTAAGTCGGCACTATTGCTAACTTTTTTATTACAAAAGATTCAAGTTAGGTTAAATTAGCAAAGTTGTGTACATTTTTAGCTAATTACAATGACGATAATAAAAAAACAAATAAACATCAGATTTACGAGTTATTCACAAAAATATACTTTTTTTAAATGCTATATGCTGTATTTGTGACGTTTATTCGATAGAAAATGTCATTTTTATACAACTAGTTATTTACATTTTTTTCCTAAAATGAGAAATAGCGGAGTTATTTCAATTTAAATGTATTTTTTCATAACTGGACGCAGGTAGCCATGGAATTCTTAAAATCGCATTTTTTGTACTAATTATTGTAGTAAGCTATGATTATTGTGACAACTAGTACATCATAAGGCAATAGTTCATTTATGTTACTGTTGTTTAAAATGTTGTCATTTGGAGAATTTTGATATGATAGAATGCTACATAATTTGCAAAAAAAATTGCACCAGGCTTTAGAGTGGAACTATTTCCAGAAAGAAATATGCCAAACAGAAGATATTTTTAGTCCTTTATCGAACGTTTTAATCAAACGAAAGTGTTTTTCTTAAGCGTAGAATTTAGGAAACTTTTATAATTAATGAACAAACAGAAATTAATGTTTTGGCATATTTTAAAGTTTATCGTGAAATTTCCACAAGAGACTGTAGGTGAGATCTTGACCTATGCTAAGAAACCATTTACAAAATTTAGAAAAAAACATAATTATGTACCCTACAAATACAGACCCACATAAATTTTGTTGCCGGGTGATTACGAAAGGCGTCTAAACTTTTGCCAATGATTTGTAAATGCTGCTATAGAAAATCCAAACTTTTTAAGATTATTTTTTTGGGGCGATAAGGCTAATTTTAGTAATAGAGGCATGTTTAACCGAAAGAACCAACATTATTGGAGCAGCAAAAATCTCCTGCGCCACCATCCTTTCAATCCACAAAGACATTTTAGCTTAAACGTATGGTGCTGCCTTATTGGATCAAAAATTGTTGGACCTGGGTTTTATAAAGGATCTTTAACAGTCGAACGATATCTGAATGTATTAAGAAATGTGTTGTAGGATTTTTTAAATGATGTCAATATAGCCATTATCCTTTATGGCGGACTTTATTTAAATTTAGTTTCTGTCATAGCGTATACGATAATTTGTACAAAAAAAATCGATTTTGAGAATTTCATTGCTGCCTGCGTCCAGTTATAGAAAAATACATTTAAATTGAAATAACTCCGCTATTTCTCATTTTAGGAAAAAAATGTAAATAAGGGTGTTGCATTTAAAAAAAGTATATTTTTGTGAATAACTCATAAATATGATGTTTATTTGTTTTTTTGTTATTGTCATTATAATCAGCATAGAAATGTACACAACTTTGCTAATTTAACCTAACTTGTATCTTTTATAATAAAAAAGTTAGCAAGAGTGCCGACTTAATTTTGAACACGGTAATATATATATATATATATATATATATATATATATAATTTATATATATATATATATATATATATATATATATATATATATATATATATATATATATATATATATATATATATTATTAATTAATGATATTATGTGATGCACCTGTTATAAGGTTACGCTTTTAATAATTTTATAAAACCAATTTTTTTACTTCCGGTTCAACCAGAAGTAGCCCTAAATTTTAAATTTTAAATAGCACCCTGTAAATAAAACGTTAAACAATTCAAGCGGGCCATGGATATACAAAATGGCTACAAACAATTTTTTTTACAAAGCCAACCTACTTGGCGTATTCTTCATATTACTTAATATAATTTACGTATTTGCGAAACCATGTAGGACAGGTATGTATAATTTCGCGTTTTTAATAAAAAAGTCAGTTCTTCATACTAGTTCTGAAAAATTATGTAAAATAGTAAATGTTTTATCTAAAGTTACATTAAATAAAAATTGAAGTTTTCTATTTTGGATTTTGAGATATTTAGCGTTAAAAAAACATTTCTAAAATTTTCAAAATCGACCTATATTCCTAACTCTTATTAATCAGATAAAAATTAACAAAACCGCAAAGATTTTTACACCCTATTCTTCACATCTCAACGTCTTTTACATCCTAATAACACTGTCTAACAGAAAAATCCTCCCTATAAAAAAATCGTGTGATTTGTAATATTTGGACTTATACTAATATACAACTAACCCTCAAATGTTTTTATTAGCCTCAGATTTCTCGGAAGGGTCTAGTAGAGGGGTAATAAATGGGCGACCCATTATTATGGACAGGTAGGTGGATCTATGCTTGAAATATCCCTTTAGTCGTTATTTTATAATCATTTAGTAAACATCTGTTGATTTTTCGATTAGATAGATCTACGTGTAAGAAAAATGTCGACGCGAATTTGTGTTAATAAAGCTGATAAATTCTGTTATATTTGTGGCGAAGTTACCGCGAAGGCGTACCAAAAACCGATATCTTCACTAGTAAAAAGGCTTATGAACTGTACTTTGGATGTAAAGTTGGCGATCAAGATAAGTCCTGGGCCCCAAAAGTGTGTTGCAGTTCGTCTTCGAGAACATTGACGGGATGGCTAAAGGTACGCATAAATTCATGCCATTTGCAGTTCCAATGGTTTGGAGGGAACCTCGTAATCACGTAGATGATTGTTATTTTTGCATGACGAATATCAAAGGAATTACTAGCAAAACTAAGCGTAGCATTCAGTATCCCAATGTTCCGTCTGCAATGCGACCAGTACCCCATGACAATTCATTACCCATTCCCCAACCACCTGAGAGTTACACGCTTGATTCGGAATCAGACTCTCGAAGTACTTCGCCAGAAGCCGGACCAAGCTACATCCCTAGTTCCATTGATTTGCCCGATACACCTCATTTAATCACTCAAGGTGAATTGAATGACCTTGTTCGTGACTTGGACCTCCCGAAAACAAAAACGGAACTTCTCGGATCCCGCCTGCAGCAGTGGAACCTTTTGGGAAAAAAAGGAGTTAAGGTGTCCATCTACAGAAAAAGGGAATCTACTCTCACAAATTTTTTGCAGCGGACGGTGATTTAGTATTTTGCCATGATATTCCTGGCCTAATGGTCGAACTGAACTTACCATATACGCCCGATAAATGGAGACTATTCATAGATTCGTCTAAAACAAGTCTAAAAGCTGTTTTACTTTATAATGGAAATGAACATCCATCCGTTCCTATAGCTCATTCGGTAAATATGAAAGAAACATATGACAATCTGAAGATGATACTCAGATGTATAAAGTACGAAGATCACAAATGGAATATATGTGCAGATTTGAAAGTGGTAGCGTTATTGACAGGACTGCAGTCAGGATACACAAAGTACTGCAGCTGCACTTCACATAAAGTTAGGATTGATCAAAAATTTTGTAAAAGCACTGGATAAAAACGGAAATGCTTTCAACTATTTAAAAGAGAAATTTCCACGTATAAGTGAAGCCAAAATTAAAGAAGGAATTTTTGTTGGTCCCCAAATTAGGCAACTCTATAAAGATGCCAACTTCACGGACATTTTAAGTGACCATGAAAGACGGGCATGGAATGCATTTGAAAGTGTTTGCAAAAATTTTCTTGGAAACACCAAGTCAGAAAATTATCGTGAACTCGTGGAAGAACTGCTCACGGCCTATCATATTTTAAAATGCAACATGTCCCTAAACTTCACTTTCTCCATTCCCATTTGGACTTTTTTCCTGAAAATCTAGGAGCTATATCGGACGAGCATGGGGAACGATTTCACCAAGACATCGCATCGATAGAGAAAAGATATACTGGAAAGTGGAGCCCGAATATGTTAGCCGACTATTGCTGGACCCTAATACGAGACACATCCAGTCTTTCTTATAAAAGGAAGAGTTCAAGGAAATGAATATTATTATTACTTGAAAATGTTTATACTGAACATAAATTAACTGTTACTAAAATGTATCATACCTTTTTATTTTTTAAATTAATAAATCAGTATTAAAGTGAGTTTTTATTGAATTTTGCTTAATATCAAAACATGTGTCTCTCCCTCATTATTGAAGGCTGATATCGAAAATCTGAAGCCAGATCTGGATTCAGCAAGCCAAAATATATAAAATCCAGCCACAATCATTCCAGGGAGGCAAAAAAAGTTTTAGAATGTTGGTCAGTGTAATTTGTAATTGTCAGATCATGGCCTACTAAAATTTTGGGAAAAACAATCAATTTTGGCAGCTATTTTCAAATGAAATTAAAAGTGTGACACATGGTGGAAAAAAGATGTTTAAGGAGGATCAGGTAGGTTAAAAAATATACAGTGTGCTATTTGAAATTTAAAATTTAGGGTTACTTCCGGTTAAACCGGAAGTGAAAAAATTGGTTTTATTAAGTCATTAAGAGCGTGTCCTTATAGAAGGTGCATCACTTAAATTTCAAAAATGAATTCTAATAAATAAAAAATTACGGGCTGTTACATGTACGCTGCGTCACCTGGTGTTATATATATATATATATATATATATATATATATATATATATATATATATATATATATATATATATATATATATATATATATATATATATATATATATATATATATATATATATATATTATATATATATATATATATATATATATATATATATATATATATATATATATATATATATATTATATATATATATATATATATATATATATATATATAAAATATATATATATATATATATATATATATATATATATATATATATATATATATATATATATATATATATATTTTATATATATATATATATATATATATATATATATATATATATTTACGGTGACAACGAAATCACTACCCAGCCCCTTATTTTCTTGAATGAAAACGTATGGCTTTCAAATTTTAGGTAGATATATTATATCATAAGATGCCGATTTTGGATATTATAACATGTCTCTATCACTTCCGGTTTAACCGGAAACGACATCAACTATGATTTTTTCAATGGAACACCCTGTATATTTTTCGGAATTTGGATTCTACGAATCATTTCTGATATAAAATTTATATTGTATCCTATACCTATCTCTGCTTGTTTTTGAGAAAAGGGCGATTGAATATGTCCAAACTACCGCACATTATGCAGTTTTATGGGAAAACAAATAAATGTTATACTGTGGTGTACTTCTCATGGAAGGGTCGCCATGTGGTGTACTTCTGCTTTGTACTTGGTTCGTAGTATCTGGTACACGTCAAGAAGTCAAACAAGAGACTTTGTATAAAACATACTTTAATATAAATATATAAAAATGGTATAAAACTTATCTTACTGCATCTAAATGCATCTAATTATATCTAATCGTATCTAATCTTAATGTGTATAAATCAAGTTATTATATACATATTTAAACATTAAACAAACATCATTTACTATACACAGTTTACAATAATATATCAGTCTTGTTATATAAACTAATATTAAATAATAACATAACATAAAATATCTCTTAGCCTTCACGGTCAATGGCTTTGATACGTGCAATAGACTGATGACCTAACAAGTACTAGGGACTAACCTTTCAAGTTTATGTCCTTAGCCTTTTGTCATGAATCCATTACACCTTCCCCGCAAAAGTTGAAAAAAAAATGTTTTCTGAACTTTTTTTTTTCATTCTACTATCTTATATACTATGTACAATTTAAAACTTAAAAATAAGGTTTAATAATATTTTTATGTACTTCCTTAGGCTTATTATTTACATTTAAAACTACATTGGTATTCTTAATATCTAAAATTTTAAATGGACCTTTAAACAAAGGTGCTAATTTATTTTCTACATTTTTGTTTTCTATTAGGACCATGTCTCCGATTTTATAATTATAGCTATTGCATCTTTTATTGGAATTTACGCGCTTAGTTTTTGAGACAATTAAGTTATTTCTTGCGTCATTCCACGCAGTCTGCAATCTAAATTTTAACTCAAATGGGTAATCCTCAAAATTATAAATAGGATCGATTTGATTAGTAAGGTTTGACGGGATTTTGCTTATTTTACCAAATACAAGCTCGTATGGTGTATAGCGTGTTGAGGTGTTTACCGTGTTGTTATATGAAAAACACCAATACGATACCCAGTCGCTCCAATTACTTTCTTTATATTTTGACAATTGCATACGCAAATACGCACCCAAATGTTTATGTGAGTTTTCCAGACCTCAAGCGTTTCATGATGGTATGCTGTAGAATTTAACTGTTGGATCCCTAATAGTTTACAAGCTTCCTTAAACGTGCTAGACATAACTTCCAAACCTTGGTCCGTTAGAGTTTCACAAGGTATCCCATATCGTAGTATAAAATTTTCTACGAATGCCTTTGCTACTGTTTTAGCTTCCTTATCCTCTATTGGATATCCTTCCACAAACTTTGTTAAGTCGCACTGAAGCGTCAAAATGTATTTTTATTTTGGCTATCCTCAGGTAGAGGGCCTACAAGGTCAAGTACAACCTTTTCAATGCTGATTTAGCCGTACTTGTTATTACCATTGGTACCTTCTTCGGATTTGAATGCTTATACCTTTGGCAATTATCACAGTTTTTGACAAAGTGGCTTACGTCTCCTTTGAGACCTGCCCAAAAATATCGTTTCCTTATATTGTTGTACATGCGTTGTACACCCGCATGACCACCTGTTGGTAACGTGTGAAAATCATTTAAGATTATATGTCTTAATTTTTTATCTGTTATACGTTCCGCATCCCGAACTATATTTATTTTTATAGTCAGTTCTAACATATGCGATTTACATTTACTTAGTAAATTTAAAAATTCTGCACTTTGTGCATTTTTTAATATATATATTTCCGGAATATTATTTTCTATGCACCATTTGTCCAGATGTCTCAACGATGTACCTAAGTCATACGCTGATCGACTGTTCTGGTAAAAATACATAGTTTGTGAATTACATTGTAAATAAAATTATCACAGTACTGGTAAAATTGCAATTTTTAAGTTTTGCAAACTCTGTTTTAGACACTATTTTTAATTCAATCGTGTCATTGGGACGTTTAAAACCTCGGCTACAACAGGGTGATCAAGCCTATCGCCTCCGGTCTGTACGTCTTTTGTCTCCACGGTTGTGGCTAGTTCTGGTTTTGACACAAAACCCGCTCTATCTCTAACTTGAGCTCTAGTTAACACATTCACACTCTCACATATTTTTTCATTCATTCCTTTTAAGTCTTTAGATTCTATGACTATACGCGATAGTGCGTCTGCTGTCACATTTTCTGAACCTTTGACATAATGTACCGTAAAATCGTACTCTTCTAATATTAACCTAAATTTCGTTAATCTGCTTGACGGATTTGTCAAATTAAATAAATAAATTAACGGACGATGGTCTGTTAAAATTTTAAACTTTCTGGCATAGAGATATGGCCTGAAATGCTTTACTGCCCATGTTATCGCGAGCAATTCTTTTTCTACCGTCGCATAAAGCCTTTCTGCCTTATTTAATGTTCTGGAAGCAAAGGCGACCGGTCTGTCATTTGAATTTGACAAAACCGCACCTAATGCGTATCCGCTAGCATCTGTTCTGAGCACAAACTCGTTTTCTTCTGAAAAATCTGGATATTGTAACAAGGGAGGCTTTGCCAACGCCTGCCTTAGTGTTTCGAATGCATGTTTACACTCGTCTGTCCACTGAAAAGTTTTGCCTTTACGACTCAGACTATTTAACGGTTGGGCTATTTCTGCAAAATTCCTAATGAACTTCCTATAGTAATTAGCAAATGCGACAAATCGCTTTACCTCCTCCGTAGTTTTTGGAACTGGATAATCGACCATAGCTCGAATTTTTTCTGGGTCTGGTGAAACACCATCTGCCGATATGATATAATAATAATAATAATAATAATCGTCTTTTATTAGGTGATAAGGTTATAATAACATAGTTAGGTATATTACATCTATAAGATGAGATTTGTAAATTAACCCTATCACAGCCAACCATATTAGGGCGATATTTAGCCAATTAGTAATCGGCTACTCCACCATATAACCCCAACAGGCTGGAGTTCTCACAATATTAAAAAAAAATGGCAAACACATTGCAAATATAACTAATAAATAAAAATAAGATTATATAAGTAAATTTAAAAAATGCTCAAATACACACACTTAAACACACACATTCAAGCAACTAAAGAACAATATGCGGATGCCTAAAACTACTGTGACTGAAAAGAGATGCTCTAGGTATCTCCTTCTAAAAGCCTCAACACTCAAAGATTTAATATCATTTGGTAATTTATTATAGAGATTTGTAGCCTGATAAGTAAAGCCACTCCGAAACAAGGTCGTCAAATATCTCGGTACCGCCAACATACTTCCATTGCGTATAGTTCTATCATGGAAGGTGTTGCGTGCTATTAGTTTTGCGCGCAGGTAGTCAGGGATGCCAGAGGTCATAATTTTATGCAAGAAAACGGCAAACTGCAACGTCTTCTATTTGCCATATTTAGCCATTTCAAATCCCTGATACTTTCTGATACATGATCAAATTTGCGCAGGGAACACGCAAGACGACAACATGAATTTTGAACCCGTTGAATCCTTCCGCCGATATGCAAAGTCAAAAACGGACCATAAACGAATGAACAGTAATTAAAAAATGAAAGTACCAGAGTTTCAACAAGCATGACTTTAAGTTTTTTGGACAGAATCTCCCGATTGGCATATATAATTCTTAAGTTACAGTAAGCCTTTCTGATGAGGGAGTTAACATGTTCATCAAATTTAAGACCACCATCTATTACGACCCCTAACGATTTCGCTGATTTTACCTAGATAGAGAATTTCCTTCTTTAAGAATTCGCATTTTCTCGGATTAAGCTTTAAGTTTGCTTTCCTGAGTCTCTGAAAAACTTTTAGCAAATTCCTGTTATGATTTTGTAAAGAGTTACCAAAGACAATTAGATCGTCTAAGTAGACAAAGCATGATTCATAGTTTAATCCAGCCATTGTCACTGTCATGAGCCTGGAGAATGCACTTGGGCTAATTTTTAGACCCATAGGCAATCTTTTCATCTGGAATTGCCCTCTCTCTGTCATAAATGCTGTGCACGGTCGGCTTTTGGATGTAATTCTACCTGGTAGTATCCTTGCGCTAAGTCTAAATGAGAAAAATATATTGCTCCGGACAAGGAGTCCAAAATCTCAGTAATGTTTGGCAATGGAAACTTTTCGTCATCCCTTAACTTTTTATTGAGCATTCTGTAGGCAATCACTACCCTATGTGACTTAACACCATTACTATCTGCTTTTTTCGGCACAATTAGCAAGGGTGAAGACCATTCCGACCTTGTTTCCTCAATGATGCCTTTTCGTAACATTTCGCCGATTTGTTTATGTATCTCCTCTTTTTGTGCATGTGGTAATCTGTATGGCTTGATATATACAGGTTGTGCATCTTCTTTTTGCCTTATTTTTGCTGATAGGCATTTGGTTACTGTTAAAGGATCTTCATCTAAGTGAAAAATGTCTGCATACTTAACACAAATGCTATGGATTGAGTTACTTTCTTCGATATTTGCTGAAGGTGTCTGTATCAGATTAAGCACTTTTTCTACCCTTTGGACCGATATCTCACTTTTTTCAAACTTGCACACATCGTAATCTGTTAGTTTATTTAGCTTTGGCTGAAAATTTTTTACCCTAATTTCTCGTTCGTTTACATTCATTATTCGTACCGGAATTTCGTTATTTTCTGGTTTTACTAAGGTACTTGCTACAATTACTCCTTCACATATTAAATCATTCATCACAACGCACTCATCTCTTTCATCCGTGTAACAATATTTAATTACTTCGCATCTCGGGGGAATTATAGTATAATAATCATATTTAGATTGTAGTGGCACTACATTTTGTATCCCATTCTTATTTTTTAAAGAAATTGAAAATGTTTCGTAATTAATTATTGCTGAATATTTAGAAAGAAAATCTACACCTAATACTCCTGTATATGAGAATCGAAATTTTTACAACAACAAACTTATTGGAAAAATTTTCATTCCTAATTGAAAAATTAATTTCTGTGGTACCGATAGACAATGTGGATCCGACTATTCCTTTTATTTTTAGTTTTTCTCTAGTGTTTACTATTTCATTATTAATTAAAGAGTTATCAAAAATACAAGAAATGCTCGCACCTGAGTCAATTAAAAACAATAATATTCTTCCATTATAATTAACACTTATGTAATTTAATGCGTTTATATTGTAACATGATACCTTGTTATTTTCGTGAGGCAAGAAAAAACTGCTTCGCGTTTGAACTTGCATTTTTGTTTGTATTTAAATCGTCCTTGCTAGTGTCAGCACAATACACTCGGTTCGTCGGTTTGTTTCGTCCTTGGCCATGAAACTGACCCCGACTTCGGTTATTTTGTATGTACCTGTGGTTTTTAGTATTGGTTCCCTTTTGGTAGTTTAGATTAGCCTGTGGGTTTGGCTTATAATTATCAAAGGGGCGATAATTATTTTTGTTACCTCTTCCCTGGTTATGTGGCCTGTAATTAAAGTTTTTGGCCTTTCATGTGAAACACATTAGGCTGAGGGTGTTTTGTTAACTCTTCTTCCCTAGCCGCTAAAACTGCGTCTTTTAAGTTTTGGTAATTCCTGGCCTTTACTATAGTCCTTAGTTCGTTACTCCTAAGTCCATTTGCAAAAGCGTTTACTGCAATTTTCTCGTTAATCCCTCGCAACACTCCCATTGCGGCTGTATTATTATCGGCCTGCGCTATCGTTAGATCGACCAATAGTGTCTCGATCAACTTTGCGTAATCGTCGATACTTCCGCCGTCTTGTCTTGCGTTATGTAATTGAGTTGATAAAACTGCTGGTGATTTTTTCGTTAACAACCGGTTTTTTATATCCCCTACTAGCTGTTCCACTGTACCATACGAGTTTTCTAACCGTAGTTTTGCATTTTGCGTTAATTTTGTTTTTAAAACGTAATTAATCAATAAGGTTTGCCCATTATCGTCGATAAGACTGCTATATAACTGAATTGCGTCAATTAACTGTTTAGTGCTATCTTCCGTGTTATCCATAGATGGTAACAAAGATACCGCTGTTCTTAAATCAAATTTTTCCGCCATATTTATTTTCTCGGTATTACTATTATTTTTTAATTGTTCAGTTGGGTTATTTTCCTTAACTAAATCTTTTAGTCTTTCGTTCAGGAGAGAACGCGATTTAAAAAGGTGAGATTCAATAGCTTTATTATAATCTGAATATGATTTTTTAACGTTTGGGTCGTCAATAGCAGATGCTTGGACCTCTTTTTGTATATTATGAAACTTATTTTCTAACTTCCCCACTTCTAGAATTAAATTATTTACTCTAACTAAATCTAGTCGGCGTTCTTTTGGCTCTTTTTTTATAATGTCGCACAATTTAACTGAGTATACGAAGACTCATGCTTTTTAGCGAATTAAATACCATAATATTGTAATAAAATTAAAAAAATAATAATTTTCAGACTAATAAAATGTTTTGAGAGCACTTGAGCGTCGAGCAGACTTTAACACAATGTTCATAAAAAAAAATATACAATTAATAATAATAAAAAAATGTTTTTTCCCTAATAAACTTACATACTATACTGCTGTCTGTGTTCTGGGTTGAGGGTTGATCCTTGCTGTGGGGTTATGTCCAATGCTGTTCAGTGTTCTGGTTCTGGGACTTCTCAAACTACGCTGGGTTCTGCTGCTGGAGTTTTGAAATACATACTTCTGGATAGTAGAACTCTTACATCGGTAGGCACTTGGATGCTTTCTTGTTCCACGATGAAATTTGAATTGACTACTCCAGAGTCAGTAATTTCCGCATGTTTGGAAGATGATTTGCCCATATTAGCGTCTATTTACCATATCACTGGACGGCATGCACTTTTTTTAACTTCTCAACATGTAACTGGCAGGATCGCCATGTGGTGTACTTCTCATGGAAGGGTCGCCATGTGGTGTACTTCTGCTTTGTACTTGGTTCGTAGTATCTGGTACACGTCAAGAAGTCAAACAAGAGACTTTGTATAAAACATACTTTAATATAAATATATAAAAAATGGTATAAAACTTATCTTACTGCATCTAAATGCATCTAATTATATCTAATCGTATCTAATCTTAATGTGTATAAATCAAGTTATTATATACATATTTAAACATTAAACAAACATCATTTACTATACACAGTTTACAATAATATATCAGTCTTGTTATATAAACTAATATTAAATAATAACATAACATAAAATATCTCTTAGCCTTCACGGTCAATGGCTTTGATACGTGCAATAGACTGATGACCTAACAAGTACTAGGGACTAACCTTTCAAGTTTATGTCCTTAGCCTTTTGTCATGAATCCATTACAATACAAATTTTATATGTTTAATTTAATTCTTCCTAAAGACCCTAGCTGTGGAGGTCATAATAAAACCACTTCCGGCTTTACTGGAAGTGCTGCGAAAATTGACTTTTCTAATAATGTTACTTCAAAAATGTTTATGCAACACCCTCTATATTCTTTAAAATTTGGATTCTATGGGTCATTCCTGATATAAAATCTGTGTTATATCCTATACCTATCTTTATTAGTTTTTGAGAAAATGGCGATTGAATATGTAGAAACGACCGCACATTATGCAGTTATAGGGGCAAACAATTTTCTTAAAAACTAACAAAGATAGATATAGGATATAATAGAGATTTTATATCAGAAATGACTTGTAGAATCCAAATTTTAAAAAATATACGGGGTGTTGCATTAACATTTTTGAAGTAACATTATTAGAAAAGTTAATTTTCGCAGTACTTCCGGTAAAGCCGGAAGTAGTTTTATGATGCCTTCCACAGATAGATTCTTCAGGAAGAATTAAATAAAACATAATAAATGTTTATAACATTTATTTGTGTTCCCATAAAACTGCATAATGTGCGGTAGTTTAGACATCTTTAATCGCCATTTTCTCAAAAACAAGCCGAGATACGTATAGGATATAATATAGATTTTATATCAGAAATGATCCGTAGAATCCAAATTCCAAAAAATATACAGGGTGTTTTATTGAAAAATCAAAATTGATGTCGTTTCCGGTTAAACCGGAAGTGATAGACACATGTTATAATATTCAAAATTAGCACCTTATGATATAATATATCACCTTAAAATTTGAAAGCCATATGATTTCATTCAAGAAAATAAAGGGCTGGGTTGTGATTTCGTTGTCACGCGGATATATATATATATATATATATATATATATATATATATATATATATATATATATATATATATATATATATATATATATATATATATATATATATATATATATATATATATATATATATATATATATATATATATATATATATATATATATATATATATATATTTATATATATATATTATATATATATATATATATATATATATATATATATATATATATATATATTATATATATATATATATATATATAATATTTAATTTATATATATAATGTAAATATTTATTTTAATTAACCTGGGTTTTTAAGATTTAATTTTTTTATTTGTCAGTTACCATAAGACAGGAAAATAAAGAAAACGAAAGGAGGTTAACAGTTACTACTTATTTAATTCATTTTTAAACTAACAGCAAACATGTGGCAATACAGAATACAGTAATAATAATTGTTAATACTTTTGAATAGTTTAACAAGTTCTAATGATTTTTCAATTTTCTCATTACTTTATTCAAAAATTGCATAAAATAAATTAACTGTAATACAACGTACGCTTTTTCACACAATCAGAAAATAGCTGAGCATCTCTATACTGCGCATAAAAGCCGAACCGAATTATAAGTTTTAACAAAAAACCGAGGATCGCAAATTCGATTACAAACTAATAATAAACCGATTCGATGTGATCCGCAAACACGGACAAAGAATATAAAAGAATATAAACCTCAATAAGAAGCGACAATATTCGAAGTCCCAAAATTTTTAGGAGGGGGCTAAGCTGTTTAACTGTCAACCCGCTGCCGGCAGCTTTTAGTCCGGGATTACATGTTTCGTTTAGTGCTTTGTTGAGTTTTATGTGCTGTTTCATTCGTTTCGTTCAGTTTTGTGGATATCTTAAGAAAAAATGTGCATAATAATTGTGATACCTGTAAAAATTATAGATCACAATGCGAATCTTTAGATGTTAATTATTTGTTAATATACAGTGTGGATCAGCCAAATGGAATAAATTAAATATTAAATAAATGGGGCTTATTCGAAAAAATGCTTGGACATGTCGATTGGTATTTTTAATTGGCATTTTTTCAACTAAAACCTTTATACAGGGTGTGTCATGTGACGGTGGCCAGTATCAACTTTCTTAATTTAAATGCAACACCCTGTATATTATTCAATTTTTGGTTTTTTCAAAGCATTCTAGACATATATTATGTACAATCTTCTATACCTATCTTCAACTGTTTCGTAAATATTAAGCGTTTTTAGGTTTATTGCATCTATTGCCTTTGCATCTTTGCCACTTTCGTGAGGGTTACTTTTTGTGCATATACCTACTAGAGGCAGCCGTGCCGCTCGGCTGTGCGGACAAGCGTGCGAGAGAGTAAGAAGAATAGCTGTATAACATTTCTCTCGCGCCTTGTGCTGATTAATTGGCGGAAGGGGTGTATACACCGCCGACAAATTAAGAGAGAAAGAGAGAGGGAAAGAGGTTATACACCTATTCTTGCTTCTCTCTCGCACGCTTGTTCCCAAGGCTGCCTCTAGTAGGTATATGCACAAAAAGTAACTTTCAAGAAAGTGGCAAGCATGCAAGCACAATACATCTAAAAGCACCTAATATTTCCAAAATAGTTAAAAATCGGTATAGGACATTGTACATGAAATATATCTAGAATATTCTGAAGAATCCAAAAATTGACTAATATACAGGGCGTTGCATTTAAATTAGGAAAGTTAGTGTTGGCCACTATTATATGACACACCCTGTATAAAAAGTATTTACTGAAAAAAATGCGCAACCAAATACCGATACACGTGTCCGGGTGTTTTTTCGAACACGTCCCCGTTTATTTATTATTGAATTTATTCCATTTGGCTGATACACACTGTATTATAAAGCTTACGACACTACAAAAAACATTCATGGAGCGTTGCAGCACCCTCCTGATTTGTTTATTAAATATGTTTATGATTTGCAAAATGCTTTTAAAACTAAGTTTGAAAACATTTGTATAAAACAGGAATTTTCACATAAACTCTTAGATGAAATGGAAAGAATAGACTTTACCCATCCATGCAATGATTTCCAAAAAAGTACAATATAAAATAATTTATTAGGCTTAAAATATTTTATACGATGGAATATACCAATCGTGATCTAAAGTACCAGTCAAAAGATAAGAAAACTAAAAATTATATCACACATATAATCAATTTATAGTCACGGTAACAAGTCGATGTAACTTTCAGATTTTGTCATTTCAATAAACTGTTTGCCTACTTTTTTTTTTAAGTCACTATTTTTCATCTCACTTTGAACATTTAAGCTCTAGCCTTTGGCATTTAGCCTTTATAAAACTAAAATTATTTATTTTAGTGATGTTTCAAACCACCTTTATTATCAAGTTCTTCCACTCTATTCTTTCCAAAATATCTCTGATATTTTTTTCCAAATCATAAACCCCACTTTCAATTTTAATTAATTTAATGGGGAACCCTTTTTATTAAAGCATGCTGTACATTGTATATTAATATATTCTTACTAAAAATTTTGTTGTTGTTACCAATATAGGAAATGCTAAATTATATGTTTATGTAATAAAAAAATTAAAGTACATTGTAGTGTTTTTTACAGTAAAAATAAAAAGATATACATTTATAGTAAAGGTAAGTATTAAAGTTTATAGGTACCATTTTACAAAAAAAACATCCCTCCACTAAATTTTTGGCCCAGACACCCATAGAATCACATACCTTAAAACTTTTTTCTCTTTTTCTTTGAAATGGGAGATGTACATCAAGAGTAATTAGGGAAGCAAAAACTGTATACTATTCGTTTTTTTCCAAAATGTTATACAGTCAAATTAGTTAGACTTGAAATGGATTACAAAATTTAATTCTGCATAGGTACTGAAGACCTCAAAAACCATATATTAACACTTACACCTTATTATTTTATTACAATTTTGAAATAAAGATTTCTTATAAATATTTTGCATTTGTTCACACAAACAGTACATAATATTAATTTGTTTAAAAAAAATTGCAATATTTAATCCCCTGTAAACATCGCTTTGCCCAAAACCAATTTTTCTCAAAAAATCTAATTTTTTTGAGAAAAACCCAAACCCCCTAAAAAGACTGCAAAAAAAACTCCTTGAAAGGGACGATTTTTACATATAATTTTTTTTCCCGTGTAAAACTGAATTTTTACCGTTGATATTTCTCTCAGCGTACCCCCAAGCTGTTTAAGTGTCATTCCGTCTACACGTGACGTCAGAAATTTGTTTCCCATATAACCAATGCTATTGGGAACTTTATGTCGCTTCTATTGAGGTTTATTCTTTGACACGGAACTGTTACTAGAAATTCGGAATTTTAATAACTGCGAACGCCGCTTTTTTTACTGTGCATGCAAATAGTCCCTGAACTGGTTCAGAATTAAGAACAAAGCTATTGTATAACTGTATTATTTAATTCTGAATTTTATTTGAATTTAAATATAAAAATATTAGAAAAAAGTGTTTTTCTTATTAATAATAATAATTTTAAGAAACAAAGTGACCCTTTTAAAGGTTGCCCCCTCCTCCGCCGCATAGAAAAACTGGCTTCGCCACTGCTCTTAGGTCATTGTAACCAACGTGAGTATGCTATTATAATAATCACTTTACTGTAATTATAATAATTATTACCGATTAAATACTGGAACCTTAAATCAATTAGTTATAAAATTTACATTTAAAATAAAATTAGGTATGTCCAACAGTTTTTTTGATCCTGTGACAGTCCACACGTTCAGGTATTTAAAAGGTTTAGGGTTTTTCCAAGAGGTATTTGTATAAAAATGACTAAAGCTAAGAGTTTTGGTACTTTATAAGTTAGAATATTAGATAAAGCAAATAGTTGCTAATAAAGATTACATTAGCATTACTTTTTGGATAGCATTTCGGATAAGTATAGGTACATAGATGCTTATTTAAGAAATTATTACAACATCAGTTTTAACCAAAATTAGTCTCAATTCTTTTTATATGATGAAACAGTTACTACTGATTTGTTCGTTTGTTATGCCGTTACATTTTCCAGAAGTAAATAAATTAAAATTAACAAAATATACTTTATTATAAATCTTGATTATAAAGGTGACACATGTTTTGCACGCACTGTTTTCAGTATATTAAGAGTCTTTAGTTAATGGATGATTATCGTTGTCAAAATATTTCCATAGTCTTTTTTTTAAGAAGATTTAAAAGACCAATATTTATCGTATAACAGTACAACTTAATAACTGTTCAGGCTCTGAATTAGAGGCGACATTCACCATCTATATGGTCAAGGATAGGATTAATCAAAAAACTTGTAAACATATTTGCCTTCATGGAAGTACACGCTGATAAAATTTTGAAGGCATTCCGAGCCGTACTTTTTTTTGTAAAGGCATTTTTTGTTTTTCCGAGTTTGAGGACTCGCTAATCGGGTGAACCGAAAAGAAGCTACAGTAATGAGATGTTGTTGAGCGTGGTTCTAAGAAGGCCGAGATCGACGAGTTAGAGAGGTACTGGACGCCAAAGACAGACTACAGAGATACAGAATCGTTATTTGAGGCAACTAGCACTTATAGGGATCGATTTTCCACAAGGACAGTTGCGAACCAGTGGTTTGATGCGATCGGAAGGGCAATAACAATAAGGACAGTTTATCGCCGAGTAAGGTCTTTGGACTGTTTTCATACCGTCCTCATCTTGTACTATCTCTGATCCCATAGCATCGTCGGCAACGATTGGTATGGAGTAAAAGAAATACTTGAATAAAATATGGAATGGAACTCAATCGGATTCAGCAATGAGTCCAGATTCTGTTTGGGCACACATAAAGGCCGAATAAGAGTAAGAAGGAAACATGGTGAAAGACGAGACGTCCAATTTTTCATCGAACGGCATATTCATCGCACTGTGGGTGTTATGGTATAAGGTGCCATTGCTTACAGCAGCAGGTCACCATTAGTGTTCATTCTAGGTAGCATGACTGCCCAGCGCTATATCCACGAAGCTTTGCAACCACATCTGTTTCATTTTGGAAACATTGCAAAATCCACGTTGTCAGCAGGACAATGCACACTTCATGTCGAACGTGTTAGTTTAGAGTTTTTAGAAGCGTCCAGTGTAAATTTGCTTCAGTGACCTGCTCGATCTCCAGACATTTCCGAACATATATAGAATATGATGAGAAGAAGGTTTCAAAATTCATTCCACCCTTCACAAACACTGAAGGCTCAACGAAACCAAATTCAAAATGGCCTGGAATACAACGACGGAATACACGACTTATCGAATGTGTAGCGAACAGAGGAGCTTCGACACATTATTGAATTTAAGTGGATATCGCAGCTATTTTGCGAAATTTCTGAATTCAAATTTTAATCACTTTCTATTTATCAGTAGACATATAAAGCGTAAAAGTGTGCTCTAAATTACAGCCTTCTACTTGGTGTTGCATTTTCTATGTCACTTAGTACCTGTATCACAGCTTACTTACAGCTCCACAACCTGGTCGGCACCTTTGATCTAGCAGTCTACGAACAAACGAGACAGAAGCGTTGCTCCGTCTGTCGCACCTCCGGGAAAAGTCAGAGCCGGATTAAAACGATTACTTATTTACGTAAAACGACAAATTTTTGCCTA
>JAHBCN010012944.1:0-25708 GCA_019359885.1 Listronotus oregonensis
TTTAAAGAAAAAAACCGTTAAAGTTGAAACTTACAAATTTACTTTGTTTTTATGTTTTATTTAAAATTAGCCTCAAGTGCTTTGTAGAAATTATAGCTTATTCGAAAATTTTAAATCGTATAATTCGATCAGTTTGACAGATAAACAAATAAAACTGTATACCGTTGAAATTGGCTTGAAAAGATCTATTGAATACATAAAAATATACGGGGTTTCCATTTAAAAACCTAAGTTGATACTACTTTTTGGCTTTCCCTGTATACTTTGGAAAGTGAAATTACATTTATCTGACGCTTTTTTAAAATTGTGTTGCAGCAAATTTTTGAAAAATTACGAGCGGCTTGGAAGATATTAGCAATATTCCAGACTTTTTTGACACCCTGTATATTGATTTAATATTAAACACATACAGGGTGGTCCAGTATCGAATAAATAATATGGATTATGCCAACTAAAATGTTAATATCGTGATTTACTTGTATATATTTTCAGCATTTGTACACTTCAGACAGTTTAATAAGGTAAATTTAAGTTAAAATATTTTTGTTTATTGTCATAAATATACAGGCATATTTAGAATTAAAAGTTTTTTTTTTGGTTTGCTGTCACAAGATATTTTGTAACCTATAAAGAGGTAAATGGTTTTAAAATCAGCACATTTTTCTGGCAATTTTTTAACAAAGGTATAATAAAATTAGGCTACTCATAACTAAAATAATTTTCGTGTACACCTACAGGGTGAAGTATCTAGGTGGTTTCATTCACCATGTCTCCTGGATTTACCTATATTTTTAGGATAAGTCGTTTTAAAATTGTTTGCCGCGCAAAAAATTGCTGGTGTAAAATTACTTATTAATAATTTAATATTGTTCATTAAATTATTTATTAATTTATATGATTATTAGCTTAAAATTTCAAAAACGCAAAATTAGCTCGCTTTTTTGACTTGAAGCACAAAAAATTTGGGTAGAAAAGTAAAAATCGAAAAATTATACAAATATTTTCATAAAATTAACATATCACTTTTTTTTAAATCTAAGCAAGTATGTAAATTATTTTTTGTTAGATTTAAATGATAAGTCAGACTTTTTAGGCGTTTAAATTAGTATTAAGGAACAGGGAAGCTTTAACTTCTGTGATTTTTTGGGCCACCCTGTAGGCCTGCATAGGAATGTCTTATTTAAAAGATGTTCCTATTGACCTAAAAAAAACATACTGAAATAAAAAAAAAATACGTTGAAGAGCCAGAATCCCATGTTATGTGTGCCATATCATTTAGTTACTTAATTATCTCAAAAACCAGCAATTATTGACGTAAAGTGTTTTTTACATTTTCGATGCAGAATTGAACAGGAATCAATTCCAAATAACTGGAAAGAAGGAGTTATTATACCAATACATAAGAAGGGAAATAGAATGTCATGTAACAACTATAGAGGTATTACACTCCTTAATACATCATATAAAGTTCTGTCCAACATAATTAGGAACGAATAACACCGTATGCAAGAAATAGTTGGAGAATATTAAAGTGGTTTTAGACGGAAACGATCAACAACAGATCAGCTGTTTACGTTAAGACAACTGTTAGAAAAATGCTGGGAATTCGATGGAGGTTTACACAATCTATTCGTGGACTTTAGGTAGGCCTATGATAGTTTTCTTCAAAGTTTTGGTCCGGACTAGAAAATTTTGAATACCCAGCAAACTCTACGAATGATGAAGTATGCGTTGGGGGGAAATATATTAGAATTAAATAGAAATTACAGCAAAATATTTGATAATTAAAACGCCTTAAAAAAGGGGGTGCACTTCAAGCTATATTTTAACTTGCCTTAGAGAAGGCGATGGACGAACCAAATAGGTATAAAATTTAATAGCGGACCCAGATTGATTGGGTATGCAGATGATCTAGATGGGAAAGAAATACAATTAGCGTGAAAAAAAGCCTTAATAAAACTCGAAAAAGAGGCAAAAAAGATGGGAAAAAGTAACAAAAAAACAAAATTTTAGAAGGGTTGGGATCAATACCCCAAAAGTTACATACCAACCAAGCCCGACGTCTTTTAACCAAGTGGTTAATAACCAAAACAAGAAGGCCTCCGACAAACAAAATAAATAATCTATTAAAAAGTTGGTATTTATCTGGCTTTTGGCCAAATTCGAATTTAAATTTTTAAAAAATTAAAAACTTTTTAATTTAAAAAATTCGGGGAGGTAGAAAACATATAAACTTAAAAGTAAGTTTAAAAAAATAAACACACTTCTACTTTGGGGGTTGCCAATTTTTTTTATGCCCTTAAAAAAAAAATTAATCCAAAATTATTTTCCAAACCCAAAAACACAAAAAATGGAAATAAATACCAAACACAAACAATAATTATTTATAAACTATTACCTTTCTTTATAGAGCGGGAGATAGTTTTGATTAGTTTTGGTTAACTCACCCACCATATAAACAGTTAATACCTAAATTTACACTATTTTTTCGATATATGTTATTGGCACCTATATACACACACACCTTATACAGGAAACCTTAGAGATATCAATTTCTATATCCAACTAGGACAATATGTTAACTGCACAATATGATAAAACTTTAACAAATAAGGCGAAAATATTAGTCACCCCGTCGCATCTGTCACCTTTATCAAGATAAACAATAAATAATAATAGTACGCGCATAAGCTAGAGATAAAGTTTATCTCAGAGATAAAAGGATTATAATGTATAAAATATACGACAGGTTACACATGTTTGACGTATTTTTTTTACAATAAGATGTAGATATACAATGTGTCAAGAGATCTAGGTGCACGGTAGTAAATTATACAAAATGTTTCGACCTGTTTATCCCCTTATATAGTCCATTTAAAACGCGGGTCCTGGGTGCCCAATAACGCTACAAGTGAAAACCACTACAGGGTACAGTAACGGCCATTAAATCTTGGGCAATTCTTTTTCCCTTTCGTAATAGTATATTACATACCGAGAGTGGTAAGAAGCCCATTACACACGATTTCGAAAATTACGTAATTCGAAAGAGTGTGTAATGGGCTTACCACTCGAGTTGTGTACTATACTTTTTCTACGACTTTATGTTTAGTTTTTTTATAAATAAAAGCAGAAGATTATGTAAACTTTAAGTAACAATACAAATAATAATACAAACATTTGCGTTGTCAAGGCGATGCTATTTGTTTCATAGCCAGCTTTACGTAAAATCTATTGAAAGTTTTCAAGATATATTACGTAACTGCCCTTACGCACAGTTTGGCTTCTTACAGTATAGTGTTTGTAATTAGAGATTTACTGATAAAGTAGACGGTGTGTAATTAGGTTCTTACTAATATAGGAGTAGAAAAAAAGGTTTATGCCACCTTCTACTGAATATAAATACCTATTGAAAAACCTAATAAAGAAACAGGTGTCCGTTGTCAGTGTCTAAAACTATTTTTTAAAATGCCAATTTTAACTTTGGATTAATTATTCATTATATTAAGAAAAGAGATGGTAATTATTGCATATACGGTTTTCTTCTATTTTTGGATTATATGGTAAAATTTTTATATAGTCATATTCCAGTGTCCTTAGGGATTGCAAATATACTACCGGAGAAGAGAAATTATGTGTTTTAATATTTTTTATTTTAATTTGAAAAATTAAAATTACCATTGATTTTCCATATAATGCGAAAAACTCCCATTATGACAAGGAACGTCAGCGTGCAGTGTTGCCAAATCAGGGTCTTTTCGAATACGTTCCGCATTTTCACGTCTGAAATATAATTGGGAAAAATAAAAAGCCGTTTAACTAACCAAAATTAACCATGACCAACTGTTTAGACAAATTCAAGAGCCCCTAGTCGGTCATGGTTAGTTTTGGTAAGCAAAGCAGCTTTTTATTTATCCCAATTATATTTTAGACAGAACCAGAATATCAAAATTTGATGGCCGAAAATTATTAAGTCCGGCAACACTGTTGATACTTATTTTGAATTTGACAATGTAGAAAGAATGTGTTATCAGATATTAGATTTATTTCTAACCTATATTTTTTTAAATTTAAATTAAAAGTTGTTTTTCCCGATTTTCTGCGTATTTTGTCAATAGATTTCTGTTTCTGTGTGTTATGTTTAACTAAATAATTATCATATTATACGTTTTTACCCCGCCCAGCACTCAAATTCACTCCAAGATCCAGTAAGTTTATTTGGTTGAAAAAACAAAAATTAAACACAATTTCTCTTCTCCGGTAGTATATTTGCTATCCCAAAGGATACTTAAATGTAATTTTATTAAAAAAAATTCATAAAATCCAAAAATAGCAGAAAACCGTATATGCAATTGTTACCAAAGAGATTGGCCAGAAAGGGATGTGGGGGAAGAGCTTAACATCCCAAAGAGTACCATTCATTTTGTTGGCATGGCAGGAAACACACTCCTTTGAGACAAGACCTAAAAGTGGTCGCCCCAAACTAAAGAATCAAGAACAAGACAATAATTTAGTATGTTTGGGAAACCAACCATTTAAATCTGTAGTTACAGCAAAACCGGCAAGCACGATGAAAAAGTGTTTCAGTCGTGCGATGGGATAATTAAGGTATACAGGCCTCAAGGAACACGGTTTGATGAAACATATACCCAAAAGGATAGAAGTAGTGGGCGATTTTCGGTAAATGTTTAGGGGTGGCTGAGTGCACAAGGCTTAATGCGGAGGTATATATAGATCTACTACAGAATATCATGCTTCCTTGTGTATGTTTGGGGCTTCTTAGTAAAAAAAATAAATAGGGAAAATTAGTTTGGGCCGCAAAATGTAAATGAACTTAAGGATAAAATTTTAGAGGCGTGGAATAAGTTACGAGGAAATCCGGACTACGCCCGGGCTTTGGTCCATTCGATGCCTGGAAGGCTAAACTTTCTTAGAAAAAAACGGGGCCGCAATAAAATATTAAATTTGTTTGGAAGGATATTTAAGTTTGTTTGAATTTATTAAATTGTTAATTAATTTATTAATTTGTTAGTTTTTATAAAATATAAATATTTTCTTTTACCTTTTGCTTTATTTATAGTAATTAAAACAAGGTAAAAAAAGCGATTTACAAAAATTGACAGAAAAGTGGTGTCAAAGACATTTTTTTTGCCGTCACTGTACGTTTTTTGAATCACGGATTCCGTAATTCGGGTTCCCGCCGCTCGGAAATTCTGGCATCACCCCTAAAAATGTAAAAAACACCCTTTGTAGGGTTTTTCTTACAAAAATCCTATAACGAAACTTATGAAAATGCTCTTTAGGCACCTAGAAAATACTTCCACGGTATGTTTTTTGGGTCGGTGATTCCGAATCTCGGACCCAACCCCATGAACTCCGGGAACACGCCTAAAAAGGCAAAATACACCATTTTTAGAGGTTTATTAAGAATAATCTCACGCAAAATTTATAGAAATTATTTAATATTGATAAAAATGCGAGTTTTTCATGGTCTTGTATTAATTTAAGCCCTAATTAAATTTTAGTGTAATTCATTGGGGCAAAACTTCTGTAATACTATATATCGTCCAATTAAAAAAAATGCAATAAAAATGTTTTGCTTTTTGCTTTAAATTTTGGATAAATAGCCATTTTACGATCAAAATAAAAACATTTCCCTCCCCTGAGGAACTTTAAGTACCCCTCGTACCTCTGTTGGGGGCTTAGAAAATATCTAATTCAATTTAAAATTACCACAACAAGTTTAGAATGATTACTGTTGCACATTTTTAAGAGAAATAAATTGAAACAAACCACATTATATATTATTATAATTATTGTAAACTAATTGTTTTTATTTTACAGTCAATGAGATATTTTTTAATCCCCAAGAGAGATTTTTTTTAATTGTTCGATATTTTAGGGATGATTGGGGGTTGTTTTACCCCCAGTGATTTAATTTAGGCTTAAATTAATATAATGTCCTTGAAAATTAATAGCAATATTAAATCATTTCTATTAATTTTTCATGAGATTATTCTTAAATGTTTGTTTTTTGCCTTTTTAGGGATGTTTCCGTGGTTCATGTTTTTCGAGATCCCGAAATTCGGAATCAGCGACCCAAAGAAGGTTCCCTGGGGAGTCTTTTCTAGGTGCCTAAAGAGCAGTTTCATAAGTTTTTTTAAAGATTTTTTTGTTAAAAGTTTCCAAAAGGGTGTTTTTTACATTTTAGGGGTGATGTTTCCGTGCAAACCCCGATATTCGAAATCAGGGCCCAAAAGAGACCCCAAAGGTAGTCTTCACGACAGCGAAATTGGGCACCCAGGACCCCGTTTTGAATGGACTATATAATAACTTCGGCAATTTTTTTATCCGAAAAATTTCTGTTCTTTTTTTTTTAAGTATGTTGTTTTCCTTTTTTTTAAAATTTTAAGTTATTGTTTTTTTTTTTTTTTATGTTTAAATTATTATTTTTCTAGCCAATAGCTTTTTTTGTTAATTTATGTTATTTATTTTTAATCCCTTTTTTTTTTATTTTGACGATTTTGGGGTTTTTAAAATTAAATAATTAATTGGTTTTTATTTAAGTCCTTTTTCCCATAACATTTTTTAATTAAAAAAAAAAATTTAATTGCAAAAAATTTTTAAAAAAAAAAATTTAAAAAATACCATTTTAAATATATATTTTTTAAAAGTTTAAGCGCTAAAAAAATTTTTATGTGTCCTCCTTTAGCTCTGTGACGAATTGGAAACCCTAAACAGAGTAGGGTCCAGTACTGGACCTGTGGCATCCCAGCCAGACTTGATCAAAAGCTTTATATATCTTAAGAACAACGATCTGGGATTCACCAAGAAACTCAAGGTATTGTTTCCGTTGTGTGAGATATGGATATAACTTAAGGTTATGCTTAAATCATATTTTTAGTATATCCGGTTTTTTTAGAAACGGGATGGGTTAACCATTGTTTAAGATGATTTTAATAACCATTTTTTCCAAAATGAACCTAGACCCTTTTTATATACTTCGTTTCACGAAGGTTTGTACTTTCGTCATCAATGACGTCATTACTTGGAAAAAGGGTTGTCGTAGCTAATTCATATAAATTCAATGCTGTTAATTTAAAGTTGGGCAATTATAAGTACTTTTAAATGCGTTCTTAGAGCACGTTCGTGGTTTTCTAATAAAATTTTAATTCATCATGATCCGATTGACCAGAGTTATCGGCGGATTCAAGATTCTCTTTATCTCGCCTAAAATATCTAGAACGTTATTCTTGTCTCAATTTTGTTTTTTTTGTTTTTCCGATAAAAGACCATCAAAACCCCCGATTTTAGAAAATTGGTGTTTTAATGGGGCATAAGGGGAACAAGTAAATCCGAATACAACATTTTTAGAAGATTTTTTTTTTAAAGCCAACAGTTTTAAATTTAAAAGCCTTTAAACCAGAAAGAAATACCTGCGATATAACGATTTGCAGTTATTTTAAATTTTTTTCCGATTTTCGGGCTAAAAAAGACGGTCTATAAATTGGTTTATTTTTTATAATTTTTTTGCCCCGTGTTATTTTAAAAATTGGGGTAAAAAACAAATTTTTTCAAAGAAATATAGTCATAATTTCTTTTTTTAAAAACCAATAACAAACCAAAAAGAATAAACAAATCTACTTACCTCTAAAACTAAAAGTAGTAACAGGTTTTTTTTTTCCTCTCCCCCGTTTAAATTTTTCAAAAGGGTTTTTAAATATATTTTGTTCAATTTCTAAACCGTCGAGGTATTTTACACAATAAAAATAAAAAATAAAAAAAAATTTTTACCCTTTTTTGACAAAAAATTTTTTTTTGGACAAGTTTGAAAAATGACATAATTTTAAACCCCTTTTTTGGGGGATATTATTATTGTAGTTTAAAAAAATTAGCTGCTAACCCCAACCATTTTATTTTAAGAAACGCCAACCTTTTTTTGACGTCATTAATTTGTTTTTTTTCTTTTTGACCTTTTTTTAAAATAAGGAAATTGATGAAAAACCAAACCTTCAAAAACGAAGTATATCTCTTATTTTTTTTATAAAAAAAAGAATTTTGCCCTTTTTTTACGTTGATATTTTTAGTCAAATTTCTTTCACAAAATTTTGTTTTTAAAATGATTTGTTTTTATAAAAAATTTTGGAAAATTGTCATTTTTAATTGGGGAAAAGGGGAAAGGTTGGGGGGCCCTCCAAAAAAACGAAGAAAGAACTACTCAGAAAAATTGGAAAAGATTTTTCATAAAAGTGGGGGTGATAAGAGGGAACGATAATCTAAGGGGGAACCACACAAGATGGGGAAAAAAAAGGGGGCCCAAAATTTTTCAGAATGGAAAAAAGGGGAAGAAACAGCCTACCGTATACTGTGTGAATGTGAAGGGCTGAATCACAAAAATAGGCATTATTTGGGAACCGAAAATGAACCCAGGGGAAAACAAAAAACCAACCAAGTCTGGGTTATACAGACTTGAGAAGAAACAAGATTAAGGGGAAAATTGGTGAAAAAAATAATGGGAGATTAGGCACAAGAAGCCCAAGAGGCTGCGCTGCCTCCGGAGTGAAAGACGGTTCCCAGGAAGAAGAAAAAGGAGGAAACAGGCAATTGAAAGTTATTTTAAAAAAAAAAAAACTGCGGTTTGGGGATGATTTCCTTTAAAAAATTTAAAAAATTTTTTTTTTAAAAAAGTTTTAATTAGCCCTTCCCGGGGGAAAAACCCCTTCCCCTATAATTTCCCCCGAAATTTTTAAAAAGATGTGAACTAGGTCATATTTTACAGAAAAATAAAAAAAACCATTTTTTCCCCAACAACACTACACATCAAAAGAATTTTTCTAAATCACGATTTCATAAATTTTTACATGTCGCTTTGTCTTGTTTTAAAAGCCCGGCGCCGCATTAAAATAATATTTTCAAAAATTAGAAATCTTGTCGATCCCTTTTTCCCAAAAGTATTCAAGGAAGTAAAAATTTATTTTTTTAGGTTTGTTATAAGTATGTAAAAAAATAGAAGAATACAGCGCAATACCTGATAAGATTTTAAATAATACCCTTTTTAAATTGGGGAAAAAAGAAAAAAATTTTAAAATTCCCCATAAATTGTATCTTAGTTCAGGTTGATTAAGAAACAAATTAAAATATGGTTTTTGATTTTTAAAAAAAAAAATTAAAAAAAATAGGTCTAAATATAGATCTGGAATTTACAAAACAATTTTGAATACGAATTTTTAATTTTCGTCAGTGATCAAATCAATGTTTATTTCGTTTTTGGTCACTTGATTAACAAATTATGTTTAGTAAGTTGCCTTTATTGGAATCAATAAGTTATTTTCTTTCAATAATAAACTATCCTGAAAAAACATATTTAAAAAAAAATTTTAACAAACCTCTTCCGCTCTAAGTTTTTTAAAATTTTTTAATTTTTTTTTAAATTTTTTTTTTCCGCTTCATCAAATTTTTTGGGGGTTTAAAAAAACCCCAAAGTTGTCTCTTGTCCTCCAAGTGACACGGGGGCTTGGCCCGGGGAAAAAAAAAATTTTTTTAAAATGCATTAAAAAAAAATTAAAATAAATAAATAAATAAATTTTTTGGGATTTTCACAATAATTTTCGTTGATTTAAAAACGAAAAATTTTAAATTTTAAACCCCTGGGGGGAAACCCCAAAAATAGGGTTGCCTGACAAATAGATTTGGGGTGTAGGCACCGCCCTTTTTTGAAAAAGTACAGGTCCTGATTACCTAGTTTGGTTAACCCCGGAAAACCCCTTGACAAACCCAAAAAAAGACTGATAACTAAGACGAAAAATTCTGCTTTATATTCAACACCTAAAATTTTGCCTTAACCTTTTTAAAAAAAGAAGGCAAAAAAAATAAAGAAGTTTTTAAGTCCGCCAAAAAGGGGGGGTCCCAAAAGTACATTGAGTTTTACGACTAACAGTAAGGTAAAACAAAAAATCAAGGAATTTTTTTTCTTTTTTTTTGTTTAGGGGATTTATCTTTTTGGATTTTTCTTTTAAATTTTTTTTTTTTTGGGGAAATTTGTTTTAACCTCGTTTTTTAAAAAAAAAAATCTAATTTGTGGCAAAAAAAATGATAAGATTAGAAAATTTTTTTTCTAAAATTTTTCCCTTTAAAAAAAACCCCCAAAAAAAGGCCGAAAAAAATGTAACATTTTTTTTATTTTACAAACCCCCTATTCACCCAAAAAAGGAAAAAGGAATTTTTTTCCCCCCAAAAAGGGAAAAATTTGTTTTAAAAAAATAGGGATTTTCATTCAAGGAATACGGTTTTAATTTTTTTTTGGAATTTTTAACACATTTTCGGGGTTTCTGAAAAATGGCCTAATAGAAAATTTTAAGACCTTAATGCAAAAAATGTATAACTTTTTTTTAGTTTTTACAGACATGGACTTTTTCTCTGACTCCCTTTTTGCCAATCCCAAAACTAACTGCTTTTTTTGGGAAATTTAAAAAGGGGTTTTTTTAAAAAAAATCAGAAAAAATTGACGCAGAACGATGTATACTTTATTTGCGGGTTAAATACATGCGTTGTTGCCAGATTGTTTTTAGTGTAGTTCAATGAGATTAGTATGTCATTACATATTAATTAATATTTCAAGAACTGTATTGTAACAATCAATGAGACTAATTTTAAGAAATTCCTTAGTTGTTGTTTAATATTACTTTAGTTTTTTTTATAAAAATCGTAAGAAATGTTTGAGAGTTAAAATTATATATGTAAGCAAAATTTTCGTCATTCCGTATAGTACAATGTATAAGAGGCTCAAAAACAATATCTTTGCAATTATACCTAAAGTCCAAAATTTCTGTCAGTGACTCATTTAATACCGGCCACCCAACCGACGAAGCGGCTAAATAAAAATCTAACACTAGTAAATTTTTTAACCTTTTTATATACTTTTCCGCTCAAATAACAGTAAACCCCGGCCAAAATTGCATCGCCACATTGTCATAATTCGCAAGAATAAATCCCCCGCCAGGGGAAACCAAAAATAGCACCCCAATATGAATTTAACCCCCTTTTTATCGGGAAGACAATAAAAGTGGCAACCCCTTTTCCTTTTTTTTAAAATTGAAGAGACTTGAAAAAAGGATGACGGGGGTTTTTTTTCTGTTCGATGATTTTATTTAGTTTTTATTGTTTTGGGGCAGATTTTGTGTTTAAATTTTAAACATACAGGGATTTTCAAAAAGTATAAATTTTGTTAGTGATAGATAATTTTTTAAACCCCAAATTTTTTATAATTTTTTTTTTTAGTGTTTTATAATTGTTTTAAAGATTTAGTGGAAGTGCTTTTAATTTGTAAACCGGGGAATTTTTAACCAACCTTTTTAATAAATTTGCCACAAAAACTAGTTAACGTTAAAAAAGAATAATGGTTAAAAAGTTTTTGGGATTTGGGAAAGAAATCCAAAAAAAAACCACTTTGGGCAGAGAAATGTGCAATTTAAAAAATTTTTTGTAGGTATTCAGAGTTTTTTAAAAAGGAAAAAAAATAAATTAGTAATTATTCGGAATGGAAAGGAATTAAAATTTTTTTTTTTTTTTGCACACTTTTTACTTTTTGATTGTTAAAATTTTAAACAGAAGCTGTTTATTTGGCTGCCTCTTTTTGTATTTAAAAAAAAAAATTGAATTGTTTAATTCCATTTTTTGACAAATTCCCTTTTTTAAATTGGGGATTTGCACGAAAACATATTTAAAAACCTCATACTAAAATTTTTAAATTAAAAAAAAAATTAAAAAGTAAGGAAAAACCCAATTTTCAATAAAAAAGGGTAAAAAATTTACGTCCAAATTCAACTCCGGGGAAAATTTAAAAATGTTGACCTGTTACCAAGTTGTAATAGTTTTATTTATGGAAAATTTTTGTGGAGGGGGAAATGGGGGTTTCCGACCCGCAATGTTTTCAAAATTTCGATATGGAAACCTAAATATGGAACACGAAAAAAACCCAAATAAAATTGGGGTTCCCCCAAGCTGATGATCTCAGAGTTTTTTTGTTCCCCTTTTTTTTTTGGATATTTTTAAAGAAGCAATGCGTGTGAATATCGTATTTAATATTGAAATTGCAAGATCGGGGTGAATTGGCAAGTCGGTGTAACTTGGATTGTTCATCGTTTGTTTTTTCTTTTTTTTTAATTTATGTTGTTCAAAGTCAAAGTCAAAGTCAAATATACGAGTAGTATGTTATTTGAATAAGTAACCGGTAATCCCATTTTATTTAGCCAAAAAGGCGATAAGGCCCAAAAAAAGGGGGAGAAACAACTTTAAAACAAAAAAAAATTTTAATTATCAACATTAGTTATGCTAAAAACAAAAACAGCACACTAACAGAAAAATAAACAGCGTCAATTAAAAAAAAATTAAAAAAAAAAAAAAAAATGCACCCACAAAACAAACAAAAGTTAAACAAATTTAAAAAAGGTATCAGTTAAAAAATTCCTGCAAGTTGTAGTATGCTTTATCCCCCGAAGTCAATATTTAAAAAAGGTATAAAAGATACACTTTTTAAAATAAACTATGTATTTTTCAAGACCTTTTTAAGTACTTTAACCTTTTTTTAAATGAAATTTTTTTTTCGAGTTTTTTAAAAAAAAAACGAATTTTCAGGATTTTTGAAGGTTTTTTTAAAATTTTTGGATTTATCGACCAGAAGGCTTTTTTTTTTACTTTTAAACAATCTTAAGGATGTAGTTTTTCCCCAGAGACTGAGGGAGGTGATTGTAAATCTTCCTACTTTTCATAAAATAGGAAATTTTTTTTTGTAAGGGTACTTTTCGAATGGGGGGGGTAGGTTATGATTTTGCCTAGTGTTGTAGATTGTCTCATTATGCGCACTGAAATATTTTTTTGACAAGAAATACAGTCCCAAAACAATGAATAGACATGGCCATGTAAGGATTTTATTTCTAAAAAAAGGGGTTTACAGTGATCGGGGAGTTTAAACCCCTTCACATATAACGTATACCTTTTTTTGAAAAAAAAAAACAGAATTAAAGAGATGAAAATTGAAAAAACCCAGAAAGCCCATAAGTTAAGTGCGATTCCACAAAAAAAAAATAAGCTGTCCTTGCTGCAGCAATACCCAGCTCATTTGAAACAGTTCGAAAAAAAAAAAGCAACCACTAGCAATTTTTTTATTTAGATTGGTTACAGGGTTTTTCAAAATTTTAGGTTTTCCACATACACCCCAAAAACTTAGATTTTTGTTTTCAATTTTTCAAAAAATATAGGGGATTGTCAAAATTAAATTTAAATGTTAATATGTTAGTTTTTGATATTTAAAAAAGCAAGAAGATTAGAATCACCCCTTTTTTTTAATCTTAATTAAATCTCTAGAAATTGTTTCCTTTAATTTTCCCCCCTTTCTATTTTTCCATACAATAGTATTTTCCCGGAAACAATGTAAAAGTCCCGTCAATATGAATATTAGTCAAACTTTTTAAAAAAAAGAAACAGGATTGACCCAACACAGATCCCCCGTGGTACTCCACAAGAAATCGATGATGGGTGAAAATTTTTCCCCCCAAAATTTCCAATTAACGATTGGAAAGAAAATGATGAAATCCAGTCATAGGGGGCCCCAAAAACCCATAACATTTCAGTTTTTTTTAAAAATTTCATGATTTACGCAGTAAAAGGGCCCTTTTTGAGTAGTCGCAAAACACGGCGCCCACAATGTCATTATCATTTAAACTAGAATAAACCTTTTCAAAGAAAAAAAATCGCACCCCCGTCCCCCCTTAAACCTGGAAAGCAAACTGAAAGACATTTTGCAGCTTATTTTGGTTAAAGGGGGTTTTACCCCTTTTTTAAGATTTTTTTTATTATTTTAGAAATTGTCGGCAACAAAGAGATAGGGGAAAGTTGGAGGGGCAGTCTGTCTCACCTCCTTTATTTTTTGGGATTACCAAGGCAATCTTTAAACAATCCGGGGAAAAAACCGCCATGAAAAAAACCGTTTTTTCACTGACCAAAGAACCCCAAACAGAAAAAGGGATGTTTTTTTTTAATTTTATCGATATGCCATCTAACCCGATGCATCTCGACTTCCGCACCTGATCTCCCGAAAAAACCAATACCTGAAAAAAAAGGTAACAGAGAAACAAGATTCTCCCCCACGCTCAAGCGCCAAAAAAGGCATCGGATCAACACCCCGGGAATTTTTGTTTTTAGTTTAGCTTGCACAGTGCAATAAAATTTTTTAAAAAAACACCCCCCGGGGAAATCCAAATTATTTCCGGATCCGGCAGATCTTCCCCTTAGTTCATTAATAACCCCCCGTTAGCCCTGGTTTTAGGGAAAAAATTTAAATTTTTTTAAATAATAAATAGATTTTGCATTTTTTAAATTTCCCGTCTGTAAAGAGTTCTATATTTACAAAAAAAATGAGAAAAAAGGCCAAATAGATGTATATTTCCCCAAAAGCATGAAGACAAAAATAAGTTTCTTCCAGAAATTTTAATAATTTTTTTTATCCAATGTTTTTTTTTTTTTATTTTTTTTTTCCTAATAGGAAATACATCAAAAAAATCTTAACTAAGATATTATAAAAAAACCAAAAATTTTATTTGAAGAAAATTTCCAGTTATATTGAGCAAGCACTATGAAACTTTCAAAGTTACGTTTTCTTTAAAAACTTCCTAATCTAAATTTATCACTAGCGCTAGCAGATTTAACTGTAATTTTACAGGTAACCGCCCAAGGTTAGATAAAAACCCCAGGAGTTACTTCACAAAAAAAACCGGGGAACTAAAATTTGAACACATATAATCAATTTTAGATTCTGTAAATTTTGATATTCTATTTTATTTTTTTGTGTTAGGGGATCCAAGGATAGAAACAAATTATTCAAACATTGGGTTATTGTCGAACTTTTATCATCTAAATTTTTAAATTGAAACCCCCAACTATCATCTTACAACCTGTTGGAAAATGTTAAAAGAACTTCCAGTATTTCAATGAAAGTTGTTGGATTACCAGAGGGTGTTGATAAAGGCAAAAAAAAGTAAAATTTTTAAACTTATTAAAACTATAGAAAACTCAAATTCCTTCTCTACCAACAGGGGCATATTTATTTATTTTTAAAAAAAAATTTTTTTATTTTTTTCATTTTCAAAATAAAATCAGAGAAGGTACAATTAAAGTAAAAAAAGTATTTTTTGGAAAAAAATTGAAAAAAAGCCAAAAAAAAAATCTAATTTTTTTTCTATGACCCCAAAAAAAGGGGGTGTGCAAAATTAAGCAAAAAAAATTCATTTTTCATTAATCCGAAAAACCAAAATAATATAGGGGTTTTTACTAATTTAAAGGGGATGAAAAGGGGAAAATAACTTTTGCTTGTAAAAAATATTTTCATGTTTTGACAAATTTTATCATTTATTTTCTAAAATGCATACGCCAATGGAATTGTTCCCCGACCCCACACAACCCCGGGGCACTTAAAAGCGAGGATGCGTCTTTAAGAAATTTTGGACTTGAAGTATAGATATCTCCAGAACTGTATTGTTCATAAATTTCATTCTGCACCAATCGATGCAGAATTAATTAAATAATAACACAGGCCCACAAAAAAAGTGGTTTTTGCTGGCTGTCGAACTAGGATTTTCTGGAGTGTTTTTTTTTTTTCGCTAAACACTAATCTGAAGTCAAATTTGGAGGTCAAACAGCAAAAAATGGAGAAAAGGCGTAATTTCAGATATTAACGATTTTTTTTTTAATTTAAAACGTCAATATATTAAAAAGGTATAAAAGATACACTAAACTTTATATGACATAAACTATGTATTTTTACAAGACCTTAAATTTAAGTACTTTAACCTTTTTGTCTAAATGCAATATTTTTCGAGTTATTTACAAAAAAAACGAATTTTCAGGTTTTTGCAAGGTTTTTTTTTAAATTTTGGGTTTTTTTTCTGATTTGGGATTCAAATAAATAAAATAAATGATTTATTATAAACAAAAAACAATAAACACATTAATATTTTTTTCCTATTTTGGACTGAAATTTTTTGTCAAAATTACATTTTCGTTTATAGCTCCTTTATTATTTATCTTATCAAAATTTTTTATATAACTTTTTATATAGACAATTTTAGAAGCTCTCTTTTTGTTTTATGAGTTTTTTTGTATTTCGTATAGTTTATATAGTCGTAGTCCAAACATTCCGTGGTAACAGGTTTCTGCCGATAAATGTACCGTGTCAGTGTTTTGTTTTTTTTTTCCGATTTTTTGCTGTTTGATCTCCAATTTTGACTTTAGATTCGTGTTCAGTAAAAAAAATACGCCAGAAAATCATAGTCCGACACCCAGCACACATCACTTCTTTTTTGTGAACCTGTGTAATCGGTATAAATTTCAAAAAAATCCCAAGAAAGTGTCTCTCGTGATACAACTACCTTAAAGTGATATTCCCAGAAAATAAAATAAACTATAAAAACCTATTAATCTAGCAAAAATTTTTCATTTAATAATTTTCTATTTTTTTTTAATATTTACGGTATTGATAATATTAAAGGTATCAATAACACGAGTATCTTTTACCAGTCATGTCTGGTTGCCAATGATTTCAAGTAGTTTTAATTTAGGTTTTATTGTCAATTGAATTTTAAATAGTTTTGTTTTAAATTTTTTATCTTTAAAACGAGAACCGATTCTCCTCAAAACATTGACAAGTTTTTTTAAATTATTTTTTCGGTCGATTCAATGTAGCAAAAAAACTTAGGAAATATTTAAATTGAACAGGTGATGTAATAATCTCAATACAAAGTACATACTTGAAGTTCATTTACTGCCTCTTGAAATTGTTGCAACTGTTCCCCAAGTGTATTTTTTTCAGTCACCAACGCATTTTATTCCAAATATGAGTAGGCTTGTTTCTTTACTTTACATTCTTCCTATGAAAGAAAAAGTATTTTAGAATTATTTGTTCTATATTATAATAAGTTCTTATTGGGTTCCCTCGCCCGAAAAGTTTCTCGCGAATGGGACCAGTTCGGTCCTGGTTCTATGAACTGACAGATCGACTAAAACAGAAATAAAAAAAAAAAAAACTCAACAAAGTCAAAACACCTATAAGTTTGGGAAGTCTGAACCGACAGGATCAGAGTGCAAATTAAGTACTTAAGTAAAATTTTATTAATACTTTTTTTTTACTTCAAGTATTTTACTTAGTACTTTTTATTAGGAAGTACTTTACAAATGATTAGTTTTTTTATGAAGATATTGGATTTTTCTTGATTTAACCGAAATTACTTGAAGTATTTATATAATACTTGAAGTATTAATGTATTGAAAAAAAAGTACTTCAAGTAAAAAATACTTTAATAAAGAAAGTATTTAAGAAATAAAAATATTGTCAAGTACTTTTATGTTTCAAGACTTGGATTTCTTTCAAAATAATTTTGGGGGGTACAAACTTTTTAATTTATTTGAAAATGCAAGTAAATTTTAAAGAATACTTGGTACTTGTCTTGAAGTAATTTTTAAAAAATCAAAAAACTTGGTACTTGTACTTAAGTACTATTTAAAATTTGACAGCTCTGATCAGGATTAACTTGAATGAAAAATAAAATAGAAATTAAAACTAAATTTGTAAAAATTTTGGTAAAAAAATTAGGATATTCTAAGAACTTTTTAAATATTCATGAGTTTTGTCATAAAATGTATTTTTTTATGACAAAACTTTATAAATAATAAAACTAGTGATGGAACGGACGTCCGGTTCCAGTACCAAGGCAAGTCCGGCCAATTGGCTTCCGGTCCGGCCGGATTTTTTTTGAAAAAAATGGCGTCCGCCAAATTTTCTGTTATTAATAAGGAAATATAATTTAATAGTATTGGAAAAATAAATAAGGGAAATAAAATCTTGGGTAGAAAAAGCGCTTCATTTATCAACTGATTACAGGTAATTCTAATTCTTTACAAAAAGGAAAACACTGTTAATAACAAAAAGTATCTTTTTCAAATTATGATAAATAAATAAAATTTTTCAGTATTTTGACTCGGTTAATCTAGAACGCTTTTCTTCTAAATGTTGCCAATTTCTAAAAAAGACCTTTCTAAATTCCACTACTTGCTGGGGCCCTTAAAATCGTATCAAATGAGGTGGTATTTTAAGAAAAACTGTTGATAATGCCCACATTTCTATATTTTTGTTTTCATCTATGGGAGAATTCCTACTTAATTAGTTTGGGGAATAAAAATAATATAATAATAATTTTCTCATTTTTATTGGTTTATGGGGGAACCCAGCTAAGCCCAAGAGTTCTAATGGTTTATTGTTTCGCCAATAGCAATCGGGATTGGTGGGGAACCCCTTAAAATGATTTAATAGGATAAAGGTTTCACAAGAAACCCAAACATAGATAGTACAAACTCGATAGTTATCGATATAATTATAAAAATATCGATAGTGTCGATACTATCGAGTTTCGTTTCCCAAAATAAAAAAACATGGAATTTGACCACCTCAATATTTTGATTTTATTGTTGTTATATCCAAACAAAAAGTAAGTAATAGAAGAAGCTTAAAAAAAAACAATCTTAAGTAAAGAAATACCAGTAAGAGGAAGACAGGAACCTTAAAAAAAAAAGTAAACAAAGTTTGAATAAATTCCGGTACTTCCCATTTTGATTCCAAAATACAGGATAGAATATGTTAGTTTTGAAAGTTAAGTAATTTAACTTCTTTTTCTTTACAAAGGGCGATAATGACCTATAGTAAAAACAATATAATTTTTCGATGTAGTATGTAGAGATCTCGATATATTTTTCGATAGTACGTAATCGATAGTATCATCACATTACTATTGATAACTATCGACAACATCGATGTTTAAGGAAATACAAGAAGTCAGGGTGCGGCAACAAAATAAGGATTTTTAAGAATATTGAAGGCTATATAAGTAAACTATTCTACAAATTGTTTATGATTTTAAAAATATTTAAAATTCATTATAAATTAACGAACTTTTTTGGTGATTTTTATAATTTTTTTTTTAAATTTTTAATTGTGGTTTTTAAATAAGGGTTGCCATAATATAACGTGATATTACTCTAGCTGAATGCTTTGCCTGTCAATTGTCTTTGTAAGAAAACTCTTAGTTTAAAATTTCCTTGGTACTTTATTATTTTTTATTGACATTTAAAGAAGAAAGATTAAATTTTATTTTTTGAGGAAAAAAAGACATAGAGTTCGGGGGACTTCCGGCATCCGGTTGGCTGGGCCGCCGGAAGTCCGAGTTCGTAGTCCGGTGCTGAGTCCGTTCCTCACAATAAAAACGATCTTAGATTCTCCTAAATTTTATATCAAAATTTAAACAAATTTAATTTTATTTTATTTTTCATTCAAGTTAATCCTGATAACGGTTGCAGACTTGCTACCAAAACGTAGATTAGTGTTTTGAATTTGTTGTTTTTTATTTGTTGATTTTTTTCTCTGTTTCAGGAGGAGGTCGCTATACCCCGGGACCAGGACCGAAGTGGTCCTATCTTTTAAAAACTTTCCAGGCGAGTAAACCCAACAAGAATTTATCACAAAACTATAGAAAAAATTTGTTTTATATTGTTGTAGCGGATTCATATATTTAAAAGTTCCTGTCGGATACCCGCCAAAAATTCCTACCTTTATTTTCTCCAAAATGTGACCGCTTCGGCCATGGTCCCGGGGTATAGAAACTGAGTGTGCTCAGAACTATTGACAGTAGCCCTAAGCATACTCGATTTTTATATCCCGGGGCAGAAGCGGTACTATTTTGGGGAGTATAAAGATAGGCATTTTTAGCGGGTACCCTACAAGGATTGTTTAAATTTTTTTTATGAAAACAGAATTTACTATCGTTTTTAAATCAAAGTTTTTTGACAACATAAAGGTATTTTGTAAGTTTCCATAGAAAATATTTTATTAAAAAGAGGAAAGTCGGAATTATAGCTATTTTTAATAACGTCATTCAGGTAAGAAAAACGTATGGCGTAAATAGATAATTAGATAATTTTACATTCATCTATACCAGAGGCTCCTAAACTTATTTCGTCTTACGCTCACTTTGAAAATCAGTTATTTTGTAGCGCCCTCCATTTTTTTTTCTTTATAAACCCCAATAACATATTAGTCTCGACTGGAGTTTAAATAAACCTTTATTCTAAACGAGACTTGTCTTACCAGAGAGAGCAATAATAGTAATACAACTTTACCATATTATCTTTTATTCAAAATTAACAATAATCAACATTAAGCAATATTAATATAACTTGTTAATATTAAGAGTATCTTTTACCTATTAAGCCCAGCTTGGCCGCAACAATAGATACCCATTTTTAATATGTGTCTTCGGAGGTGAGGACCTCACCTGCGACACTTGAAGACACGAATATTTTTTAGTGTTTGATACCTATTACTAAATATTTTAAGATATAAATAGCGTTGTGAACGCATTAAAAATAATATACTTTAAAAAATTGATTCTTTTATGAACAATATCTGGCAAGTCCATCAAATATTTTCTATTATTTGATTTTTTTCACTTGAAGCCTATACTTTTGATCCATCTTCTTAAGGAATCGATGAAAAACTCAAAATTTATAAATTCTTCTCTAAACTTTTGCCTTATTGTTGTCAATATTGCATATCATTTTCTGGTGTACATAGAACAAATTTTTCCGAATTATATTTTTTTAATATATTGTAATATTGGTTTTTAAGGTCTTTTGTTTGGACGACATACTGGATGCGTAATCCTGGTCTGATTTCATCCCATTCTTCTATATATTTGCGATCATGCGGGCTAATTTTTTGCATTGCGGCTCGATGGAGTATGTTCTCAATTTGAAGTATGATTTCGTTTGACTTTTTTTTTTAGTTGAAAAATGCAAGATTTTAAAAAATTTTAAACCTTTTATTTTTTTTTCCCCCATTATTTAAAACTTTTGACATAAAGCTGATACATCAATGTTTTTTTTATTGACAGTGACGGATACTTCATATAACCAAAAATTTAAAAAAAAAAAAATTTAGACACCAGTTTTTTACAAAAGTTTGTCGTTACCGCAATTTGGAAATACTAAACAAAGATAAACAAAAATGGCGTTATTACAAATGGGTATAATTCCGACTATACCTTAGAAAGTATTACTATGCATATATTTTTTGTAAAAGAACACAAGTGGCGCATGTCCAAAACATGTAATGCATGTTGTAACGCAACACAAAAACAACATCAAAATAAACAAATATGTTCAGTTAAAGTTAATTTTTAAATAACTTAAGTTATCTTTTAAGTAATAAAACTATTCCTTATATTTTACCTGTAAAACAAATACTTGTTCCTTTAGTTTCTCGATTTCATTCTTGCTTCTGGCCAACTGTTCTTTCAGATACGCCACTTCAGATTCTATTGGTCCTTTTCCTTTCTAGCATTGTCTAGTAGTTCGTCTAGTTCGCTCTTGTCGCTAAGGGTACGATCTTGTTCTAATTCATTTATCTGCAAAAAAGAAGTTATCTAAATGTATACATTTTTCCCAATAAGTTTACACCATAATAAAGTAATAATTTTTTATTTTTTCTAAATATATTATTTTTTAAAAAAACCCCGTTGAGGTCCCATTCTTCCCCCCCCAATCTGGGCCCCCCGTTCAACCCGGTTCTGGTTTTAAATTTGGTCTTGTTAAAAAAAAATTTTTTTGGTAGACTTTTTTTGCGACAGCGAACACGATTGTACTTTTGAGACATATTTTAACCGTGCTTATTGATCTTAAAAGTAAATCGGGACCCTTTTCCCTTGTTCTCGCATTTTCTAATAAGTCGGTCAACCTATTGATTTCAATTTGTTTGCCAGAACACTGATCTTTGGCTTGAGCCAGTTCTTGATCCAGTTGTTTGTGTTCGGCATGTTTCGCATCCAGCGTACATTCCAGTGTTCGTACTCTTTCTGACTGTTGTGCTATTTCCTCTGCCTTTTTAATATTTCCTGCAAAAATAAGGTTATAATTAATACACATATCGAACAACCTTTTCTTAAGAGCTGACAACTCATAAAAAATGTGAACCTAGCTCGGTTAGGCCCGTAAATATTAAACCTTTTTAACATTGTTATATTTCTTAAAAAAAATACTGATTAATTTTTTTTTTCAAAAACGATAAGATATAGGTATAGAAAGATGTTAACGAAATTTACTTAGAATTTTGTGTAGAATCCAAATATGCAATAAAAAAAAAGGGGGTTTTTATTTAAAATTACAATGTTGTCATTTAGATCTGGGGAAAGTTGCATTTTTAAAATATTTTTAAAAAATAGCTTATCACCTGTTATGGCCGTGTGGCAACTTTCAAAAAAATTTCCTTTTTTTTTGGGTTTCCAAATTTTAATAGGACATTTTCGTAATCAACCTGTATATATATATATATATATATATATATATATATATATATATATATATATATATATATATATATATATCTCTTCTTGAGCTGCCTAGTAATTCCTAACTTTTGTTCTCTTCTCGCACTTTCAAGTTGATTTACCCCCGTTTCGTCAGATCGATCTCTGAAAAAAAAAAACAATTTGGGAAAAATTCACTTTAAACTCAAAAATATGTTTTTTTATAAGAAGTAACTAAACCCAAAAAAAATTTTTTTTTTTGATAAAACAGTCCTTTTCATAAGTTTTTTAAAAGGAAAAAATTTTAAAAAATTTTTCGCTCAATTCAAAGGCCAAAATTCCCCCAACTGATATCTAGAATTTTTAGAATTTTATAAATTTTTTCCTGTATGGGGAATGTTTTAAATTCTCCCCCCTTGCCTTGATTTGTTAATCTTTAGTTTCCCGGCACAAACGTCAAACATCAAAGTTTTTTTTCCCGTTTGTCTTTGTTTTCCTGTTGGAGTTCGGTGAGTTGGCGTTGGAGATCGGTGAGTTCTTGGAGGGTAGCTTGAAGTTCCTCATTCGTACTGAAAGGAATAGATAAATAATAATACAAAAAAAACTTGTTGAAAGTTTTGCTTGTTATACAAACACATTTAAGAAATACTCCAAAATATTAACTATTTATATAACTAGTATATAATTTAGATCAGCAGGCATGTTTAATTCTAAGAATAAACATTATTGGTCCAGAGAAAACCCTCACCAAATTCACCCCAAAAAATTTTAAATTTTTAATGGTTTTTTTTATAGCAATATGAAATTTTTTTAAAATTTTATTTATAATTTAAACTAAAAAAATCTCAAAAATGGTTCACCCCAGTATCATCAATGTTTACATATTTGAAATCGCAAAAAAAGATATTTCGTTGTAGCGCATAATATGCAGGGTCTTCCATTTGAAAAAGTTAAAGTTGCCTATATTCTTCCATTTTTTTTTTGAAATTTTTTACTGATAATTTCAAAAGATAGTATGGAAAAAAAATACAATTTTTATATTTTTTTTTCTATCTTCAAAAATCAAAGCTCCAGATTCCACGTAAATATAATCAAAGACCCCGTACAATGAGGACAAAAAATATCATCAAAACGATTTTTTATTCCATTTAATGAGCAATGCTCATATTTTTAGAAGCCTTCTAATTTTTAAAAGGTTTAAAATTGTGCAAAAAAAAAACTACTTACTTTTTTGGGGAAACTTTTTTAATTTTTTACATAGTCCCTTTTTTAGGCTTATACACTTCGTCCGATGTTCCAGTTTGTTTCCCCAAAAATAGGTTTGTCCAAGTCTAAAATATCGATCAGTGTCTGCAATCACTTCCCGTTTGAATGAATCTTTGTCCCCCACCTTTTAAATTGGGAAACAAATAGTAGTCCGGGGGAGCGGGGGGTAAGGGGGGGGTGGAAAGAGGGGTTTATTTCCATTAATTTGGCCAAAGCTGAGGTGCGTTGTCGTGATGGAAAAGGACTTTTTTGTGGACCAATCGGGGGCGTTTTTCTTGCAGCTGGTTTTTTCAAACGGTCCAATAATGATGAATAATATGCACCTAAAAAGGCTTTACCCTTTTCCAGATAGTCAAAAAGGAATCCCCTGCGAATCCCAAAAGACAGTCGCCACACCCTTTCCGGCCAAAGGAACGGTCTTCGATTTTTTTGGGGGGAGATTCCCCCTTGGTAGCTTATTGTTTAGATTGTTGTTTGGTCTTAGGAGTATAGTAATGAATCTATGTTACACCAAAGGACGAAACGCATAAAGTCCTCCATTTTTCTAGAACAGCTGCAAACCATCCTTCCAAAATTCACACGATTTCCCTTTTTGGTAAAACGTGAGCAATCGGGGCGCCCATCTTGCGGATAGCTTTCTCATGTCCAAATGTTCATGTAAAATATTATGTACCCGTTCAAAAGAGATGCCCACAGCACTAGCAATCTCCCCACCTTAACTCTTCTGCCATCCATCACCAAATCACGGATTTGATCAATGATTTTAAGGGGGTGACCTCCACAGGCCGTCCAGAATGTTCAGCTCACTTTTGCTCATAGGAGTACGAAAAAAATTTTAAACCACTTGTAAACTGTTCTCCTGAGGTGTTTTACCTTTCATAAAGTAATGTTTAATCACGAATTTTTTTTTTTTTTTTTAACGGAAAATGAAAATACACTTTGTATTAAAATTCCCCATATTTAAAAAATGAGAAAATATTCATTTCTTATGCGGGCTAGTTTCGCTAACACGGTAGCTTTTTCCAAATTTTAATAAAATTTCAAATATTTCTTCAAAAAAATAGGTATACATATTATGGTTTATCAGTTCTTGGTAATAGGTAAATACAATAACATTTTTATATGGGGTATGGTCTAATTATAGGTAATAAAGATTTTACAGTTATTAAAATGAAACAATTGGAGTGTTAATACATTTAAATTTAACAATGGGGAATTATTTAGGTCTAATTGACAATTTAATAGAGTATCGTTATTTTTAAGTTTGTTTATTTCAAGTGATTCCAGTAGATTCAATTTACGGCCTTTGTTTTCTGTATGAAGTATTTTGAAATTTTGATCAAAATTATGATTTTGTTCTATTAAATGATTGGGGGAGTGGGAATCGGTTTTTTTTTTTTGTATAACTTGTGTAATGTTCTTTTTTTTTTTTTTGGAAAAACTTCTACCTGACTGGCCTATATAAGTGTTTGGACAATCTTTACACGTTAATTGCTAAACTCCCGATTTGATTGTTATCTAATTTAGATTTGTTGTTTTTTTTTTAAATTTTCTAGTCTAATTTATAGTTTTTAAAGCTACATTAATATTTAATTTTTTAAGGAATTTGGAATTTTTTTTGCTTACTTGTCCAAAATAAAAAATTTAAAGTTGTTTTTTTTTTTAGGTACTGGGTAAATCAGGTTGGGGAGCTTTTTTGTACAGTTTTTTGTTTAGGATTTTTGTTATTATCTGTGAGGTGTAACCATTATTAAGAGCAATTTGTTTAATTATATTAAGTTCTTTCGAAAATTAATTTGTTTAAAGGGACTGATAAATCTATGTATCATACTTTAAAAGCTGCAAAATTTTTTTTTGTATAGGATGACAAGAAGAATTATTTATAATTGTGTCAGTATGGGTGGTTTATGAAAAGATTTTAAAAAAAAATGTTTATTGTTTTTTTCGTGTTATTGTTAAATCTAAGAAGTTGATAGAATTTTTTTGTTCTTATTCAGTAGTAAATTTTATGTTAGGATGTATATTATTAATGAAGTCAAGGAATT
>JAHBCN010012945.1:0-25646 GCA_019359885.1 Listronotus oregonensis
ATTAAGTAAGGCGCCGGCATTGTTTAGTTTATATTACTACATGCAAATAGACAAAAAGCAAATTTTGGCTAGCTCACCATGTAACATATTTACTTGTGCACAGCATAACTAACAGGCAGCACGATCTCTCCCTGGCGCCGCTTTTAATATTTTTAAGCACAAAACACGAAAGAAACGATTACAATTCAAATAAAGCAAAACGTTGGCTGAACTTCCGCAATAAAAATGACCGTACTTCCCGTCAATTCATGAAAGGGTGCTACTTTCTGTTAGTTATGCTGTGATACCGGTATGGTGGGGTTACATAGAAAAAATTTGGTAAAAATTATTATTTATCCCATTTGAAATAAACAATATAAAAACAGGTATATACAGGTCGTTTTCCCCTTGGACCCATGATAGTATCTGATATTTTTTATATAGACGCCCAGCAAGTAATTGCTGGTGCAAATAATTCGAAGTTACGAATTATTCGTACCGAATTGAATATTATTATTCGATTCGAAATTCGAATAAAATAATTTGTATTTTTGAATACTTCAAAAGTCACAGAATAATTCGAAAAATTTCGAATAATTCGAGAATTCGAATTATATATATATTTATATATATAGACTGGCATCGGACGTGAAAAAAAAATAAAAAAATGTGGGTCCCAAGAATTGAAATCATCCCAAACTGTAAAAAATACAAATTATTGAACAGTTTCAAATTATTCAAATATTTACAAACGATCTGGAAGCTTCAAAATAGTTAAAATATTAACAAATAATTTGAAATATTGACGAATTGTTTAAAGATTTCGAAATATTCAAATGTTTTCGAATTAATCAAAATTTTTCGAATTATTCGAAAAAGTTTCAAATAATTCGAAACTTTCGAATAATTCGGATTTTCTAATTATTCGATTCGATTAAAACGCTATTCGCACACTCATAATAATTAACATTGTTGATGTCTATTATTTCGGAATATCTCGAAAACGGTTCTTACGATATTTTTTTAAAACTAATGCAATATAAATCAAAGTATTAGAAAATTAAAAGAAAAACTGAATTGTTTGACCGTTTTGTTGAAAAGATATTGATTTTTGAAAGTTTACTAGGTCTGTTTATTATTAAGAAATAGTGTACACTATTTTATTCTTTTTAAGTAATCGCCCTTATGGAAGGTGTATTTTAGAACTAGGTGGGTCCAAAAAGGAAAATAGTGTAAAATATAACTGAATAACGAACAGACCTCATGTGTTATGTGTACAGTCTCCTACAAAAATATTATTTTCAAGCATCGAGAACCTCTAACTTTTGGTAAAGCATATTCGATTGTATTTGGAATAGCGCTAAATTTGGGGTCCATTTAAAATACTGCATCACGAATTAAACTAAATAAAAAAATGGAATTACCCGTCCTGGTATTAACCCCGGCCTGTTCAACAATCAATTTTTGTTAGAGAGAGATGGGCGAGTTCGGCGCGGATGGTATGGAAGAGACAAAGATAAAAGATGTCCATCCGAGATTGGGGCTTTAAATTGTGGCAGGCCAGGGTTTACTTACTATAAGGCGATAATTCTGTGTACGACTGACGCGAGTAAACTACCTTAAACTGTAAATTAATTTAAAATAAATATTCAGGAGCCAAAACAGCCAGCGCCAAACGTCCAAATGTTACATAACCCGTTATATATGAGTTAAAAAATATTGTGTTAATTTCTTAACTTACCTATAGCAGTAATTTGGTGCCGACCACACCGTTAATACAGTCTCGTTGAAATGCCATTTGTATCCCTCCATGACCAGCTGATGTGCCCGACAGATCATGTCAATGTCATTAGCTGCGTTGAATTGTGCCACTACATCTGAGCCGAAAAGGTAACCTGCACCTCTGGGTGATACTCCCCAACCTTGTGTATCTAAAAAGAAGGCGAAAATAGGCCTACTGAATGAAATTGTCATACTGGGGGGTGGGGAACTTCAAAAACTTCCTTTGCATTTTATGTTTAAGAAAAGCAAACACAGCATTTTGTTGGAAAATTAGAACTATTTTGTTATTACAACTTTTTATCATTACACCTTAATGCTAACTAACTGGAACTCTTTAATATATAATATTATCTGACACACTCCTTGGACATCCGCATACAGTAAGAAAGAAGAAACTTGGGTCTAGTTTTATATCCCTGTATTCATTGTCAGATATTAAGAAAAGCTAAAAATCTAATAAATTACCAAATCTAATAAGTTACCAGAAACCATAATAAATCTATAAATAAAATGAAATCTAATAAATGTGGAAACTATGTATTTCGCACTAGTGAAGTCACACTTGAGGTATGGTGTTTTATTTAGGCGCGATCAGAGTCAATATTTATTGACTTCTGTCTTCCTACTGCAAAAGCATGCACTAAGATACATGTGTAGGGCGAAGGTCAGCAATACCTGCAATTCTTTATTTACAGCACATAAAATTTTGACACTTGCTTGTCTGTATGTTTAGTCATATTGAAATTGTAGGTAATTCTTAAAATACCGGGCAGATAGGGAATATACCATCACCGATACCTCATTCAGCACAAATTAAAAATTCGGGGACGGGTATTTCGCGCCTATTAGGTCCGAATAGCGGACCAAATAGGCAGGTAGATGAAAATAACAACTGGCTTGCGGACCAAAAACAAAGGGTTTGCCTGTAATAAAATTTCCTTTATTTTTGACCCAAATGGGATGCAATTATTGGGGACCGTAAACAACAACTTTCAAAGTATTACCTAGTTCTGGTTAGATGTCGTTAAATTGTAAATTTTCGCATTTATGATAATGCGCCGCCGAACAAAATGAAAAAAAAAGGTCTTACTTCCTAATTTTTGGATTTTCTATAGCCAAAAATAGGGTGAAAGTTGTTTTAGTAATTTAATAAAACCGTAAAGGGAACTTAAAAATTATATGAAGGTGTTATTCTTTTATCAAAAAATATATATATATGTTTTTTTTTTAAAGAAAGAAATCAATAAACATCAACAGAAATTTTTGATCCGAAAACCGGCCCTACATAAATTGGGAAAAGGTTTATACCTGCCTATTTGGTCCGCTATCCGGACGTCCCCAAAAATTCAGTATTTTATAATTCTAAAGAGATATTTAACCATTTGTCTGGTTAGTTCTGGTTAGCAGTAAGGTTATACGACCAAATAAAAAATTTAGACGGGCTACTATTCATTGCCGGAATATTTTAACGAGTATTTTTAGAGTTTATGTGAACTACTCAATTTGGTAATTGTTTGGAATTTTAATTAATATTGTCGCTTTTAATTTCTGATTTTATTTTAATATTTTTGGATTCTATTTCTGTGATAATGTTCATTCATGTTTTGTTTGATTATTTTTATATTTTGTCAGTCTTTGACAAATATTTGTTAATTGCTTATATGCTTATTTGTTTATTTTAATTCATTTTGATTAGATGTTTAAGGAAGTTTTGAGTGTTAAATAATTCTTTATATGTATTTTCTACAGCTAATAATTTTATTTAAACTAAGTATTTTTATTTTATTTTAATTTAACTGACTTTAGTGTATGGTATTTAGATTTTAATGCTTTATTTTTTTAATACGACTTCGTTAACAAGATGAATACACCTTTAAACAATAAAGAATAATTTGACTAGACAAGTAATGGGCCGGCTCTAAATTTTTCCAGGTAAAGAAATTTAGCAGGTAGTTTTTAAATAGGCAAAGGAAGATATTGAATGTATTTATTTAGATTTTAGATTTAAAATCAATTTGATGTAAGAAACCCATTGTCAAAACCGCAGAGCAGCCATATTTTCATTGCGCAACGAATAATAGTTAGATTTTTTGAGAATAAAACTGCCAAACCAAGTGATGGTAATTGTTTAAAATCGCGACTTCACAAGGGCCTCCGGCAGGGGGGTCAGGGAGTGTCCGTCGACCCCCCGTGTTTTTAAAATTTACATGAAATAAAACAATTTGCGTCTAAATCCTTAAATTTTACAATCTAGCCTAGGAATTTAAATAAGTATGACTATTAATTAAAAATTAAAGTCGTGGTATATTTATTTTGTGTTTCTAATTCAACTAATTCTAGACTAATAAATTTACTTAAACTTTTTGACCTCCTCTACCCTTTTTTTTTGGCGGCGGCCCTGGACTTCACCTATTTTTGGCCATAAAAAATCGAAAAATTAAGTTATCGACAAGTTTTTTTTTAATGTTCTACTTTTCGGCGCATTGAAGAATATAACTAAATAAATATTCAATAATTTGATTTTCTCGGAGTAAACTCAATTTAAAAAGTTAAAATTTTTTTTTTAGTTTTTCCTTGAATTTTTTTTTCTTAAATACTTATATTATTTCTTAATGTTTATTGAAAATAGAACAATTAAAAAAATATTTTTCCTCTATTACTCGAAAAATTAAATTTGACCCCTGTATCTCAAACACAGCAGTGTTTTACATTTATAAACTTATTACCTCTATAGTTTGAAGAAAAATAAGTTATCGACTTTAAGAAATAAAAAATAATGTTAATTTATAATAAATAAAAATATGTTTGTTACCTCTGTAACTGAATTTGTATTTATTTCCCCTCTCTGGCTCAAAATTAGTAAGAATGAATCTTAACATCTACAATTAAAATCAGCCTAAGTCAAAATTCTCAAACTCTATAACTCAAATTTTTTGGCGTTTCCCTTGATGTTCAACTTGTAGAGGTCTACCATTTTTTGATTTTATTAATTTTTTTTAATTTCTCAAAATTTAGAACTGACTATTTTTTTGGTTGTAAAATATTTTTATTCTTAAAGTTTATTAAAAATAGAATAATAACAAAAAAAAAATCAAAAAAAGTAAATTTTTCAATTAAAATTTTTTTTTTGGAAAATTCAAAAATTATTATTTTTGATTTTTTAAAATTATTTTTTTTACACGTAGAATATCAAACAAATCACAAGAAGTTGCTAAACTCTAATGGATGCATTTAATTGACTAAAAAACTTAAAAAATATCAATTTTTTTTATCTTCAAAATAAAAATTAACACCAAAAAACCTTTTTTTTATTGATTTTTCTTAAAAGATTCGTAAATGCGCCATAAAATTTAACAAAATGGAAAAAATGTCAATATCTCTATTTTTCGATTTTTTTATAGCCAAAAATATGTGGAGTCGCAATTCTAAACAATTACCCAAGTGATTTTTTGCAAAGACCTTAAGCACAATAGAGGGAATCCCATCCTTACTAAACAGGAAGAAAAATCTTTGTACAGCACAATGAATGATGTTATTTCTTAAACTCTACACTTAAAGTTGTATTAAAAGCTTCATTAATTTTGTTAAAAACATATAGGGTTTTTTATTTACAAAAACACTTTTGCACCAAATACTCTCCAATGTTCCAGTGGTTTAAAATATTGAAAAAATCACAGTTTCCGTCACAAAGCTTAAAAAATTATTTTTAAAACCTTAGTAAGACTTAAACACCATTGTACCAATCCTGGTACATAATGACTTTCTTACATTCATAAACCTACACTGATTTAAATGATACCATCTGCTTAAATAAAAATGTGGTTAACTAACCTTCTGGATCACTCCATAACAGATCACACATAGGACCATCGTGGGGAACTTCTTGTTTTCTATCTATCACTCTAATTTGGTCCAAAGTTTGAATTGAGGGGGACAAACCACCATGAACACAAAATATTTTACCTAGAAAAAAGTAAATAAGCTATTTTAAGCAAACGTGTGTTGGTTTACATATTTTTAAAAATTACAACTGAGAAATATATTTGTACACTCTTTCTGTACTACAATATCATTTATGGATCAATATAAACTTAACAAATTATAAAGTGTGCATTTCCAGTTGAAGTAAAAATTAGAAAAAGTATTGTAGACAACTTTCAATATTTAAAAATATTTAAGGAAAATGGTCTTTCGTGCCACAGCTTACTTTATTTTGATTGTAAAAAACTAGTATAGCTCTTGGAAAAATCTGTTTTCACACTAAGAGTATCAGCGCCATCCTAATTTTCTCAATTTAAATGTGGAAAAACATACTAAAATTAGTAATTATCAAATTGGTTAGTCACTTTATAGTTACCAAACTCAATTAAAAGTAGAAAGTTAAAATTTGTAATTCAACTGACAATAAAATAATTTTTCTAAAAAATGTCCTATTTAATTTTTTAACAATTTTTATTTCAAATTAAGTAGTATCAAACACATATTAAAGAACCATTGTGAAAAATCCTATAAAGTTTTTTTTATCACTATTTAAAAGATAATTTTTGATATAAATTTCACTAGAATTCTTTTATTAATACTGTTACAGACTTTAGTTAGTGTTTAGTTATTAGAAATATAAAAGGTTAGAATTATTTTATTTAATTTATTTAAAATAGGTTACCTTAGTTTTTCCCTTTTTCGACGGTCATTGGATTATCCTGAGGGCGCTGAGACATCCTTTTTACACTTTCTTACATCCTGTAGTAAAAGAATCCTTCCAGCATTCTAGACTTTTCCAGACTTTTCCATTCTTTTCCACTTTACTATAAAAAGCAGGAGAAAATCCGCACGGGCTAGTTTGGTTTTGTATTCAGACGAGATAAGAAGTTGACAGACAGTTAGAGGTTAAACAGTTGTCATTATTACGTTACGTTAAAGTGTTACCATAGAAACGTTTGTAAACCAGATATCCAATAAAAAGGTGTAAAACCAGGTCCGTGTTTTTATAAGGGGTGTTCCGGAACATTTGGTGTCAGAAGCGGAACGAAATCTCCAAGGAAGCCGAAGTGGTTAAGAAGAATTTTTGAATGCCAGTTGGGACAAGACAACAAACAGCAGTTATGGAAGAATTAAGTAGCCTAATAAAACAAATGATGGAAAAACAAGAAGACCTAAAAAACGAAATGAAGAGAAGCCAAGAAGAAATGAAGACCAGCCAAGAAGATCTGAAGAAAGAAATGAAGACCAGCCAAGAAGATCTGAAGAAAGAAATGAAGACCAGCCAAGAAGATCTGAAGAAAGAAATGAAGACTAGCCAAGAATCCATGAAAGAAGATCTAAAGAAAGAAATGAAGACGAGCCAGGAATCCATGAAAGAAGATATAAAGAAAGAAATGAAGACCAGTCAAGAAGATCTGAAGAAAGAAATGAAGACCAGCCAAGAATCCATGAGAGAAGATCTAAAAAGAGAATTAAAGACCAATCAAGAGGAAATGAAGAGAAGTCAAGCAGAAACAAGACAACAGATTGAAAAAATTCAAAAAGACATCAAGAAGAGCCAAGAAGAAATGAAACAAGAGCTTAAAGAAAAGATGGTGAAAATTCGAGAACACCTAAAAGGAGAATTTCAACAAAGTCAAGATGAGCTAAGAAAACAAATGCTATTTGAATTAAAACTTACCAAGGAAGATGTTAAAGAAGAGATGCAAGAAATACAACAATCGGTTGAAGACAAAGTTTATCAAATCCAAGGTCAAATGCAACAAGAAGTCCAACATTTATTTTATTATTAGCCAAAAAAAAGTTACGGCCAAAGATTCTATTTTTTTCCACACACCTTTTTGTTTTTATTTAATTTATGGGTAGTTTTCCTGGGAATGGGGGGTTAATAATTTTTTTTTACTGAAAATATTGTTAGCTTGTCGGTTCTAAAATGAAAGGTTGCAACAAAAAAATGTAATAACGTTTTTTTCTTTTTAATTTGGGGGTACTTTTCACCCTCTGGAGGAGGGGGAGGAGGAATAAATATCATAATAGTCAAAATACGATGAAATATTTTCAAAAAATTGTTTAAAAAACAAACAGAATAATCTGAGTTCAGGTTTTTTGTATTCTTTCTTATTATGGGTGTAGTTTTAACCCCCTTATATAATCTCAATTTCAGTGCATAATAAAAATAAAATTCTTCTTGATTATTTAAAAAACTGGCATTTAAATTTCAAAAAAACCCTAAAAAAGGGTAGTTTTTAATGTTTTAAGGGTGTTTCAGTAATTTCTGACATTAAAATCGTAATCAGTGACCCAAAAAACCCCCCATACCGATTTTCTTAAAAATTCATTTAATATTGTCCGAGATATTCCATATATTTTTATTTTTGGCCAATTTTTACAGCGTTTGGACCAAATCCCAGTAACCGAACTTGTTTAATTCCATATTTGACGCCTTTCTTGACAAATTTCAAATTGATCTGATTTGCCAAAGTTAACGCTTCATTTTACAACAAAATTTACCTCCTTTCCTATACTATCCCCGGGTTGCATAAAAGTTAATTAAGGTTTAGAATGTTTAACAGAACCTTATGTCCGTGTTATTCAATGGTTTTAGCAAAATCTGACATTTCGTTAACCATTCAAAGTACTAATCACGCTTTCTACAACCGGGTATATAGTGTTAAATGGCTTTTATTTGCTTTGTTATTTAAAACATAAATATTACCGTCTATAATAGCTGACAATGACAAATAATCAAAAATTTCAGTGCAGTATCGCCATACAGTTATAGACCCATATTTCCTAAGACACTCATCATAAAATCCATACACTTGGGTGATTTGCCTCGATTCATGGTTGCCCCTTATAAGTGTTATACGGTCTGGATATCTAACCTGAAATATACAAGAAAACAATTTAAAAAAGTGCAACTTTTAAGCAAAAAATATATGTCGAATTTAACCTAATTTACCTTAAGAGCTAATAAAAGTAAAAAGGTCTCCACACTATAGAAACCTCTGTCAACAAAATCACCCATAAAGAGGTAGTTTGTCTCTGGTACATCGCCTCCAACTTTAAATAGTTCCTTTAGATCGTAAAATTGACCATGGATGTCACCACATACCTAAAAATGTTATGTTTTATAACTATAATTGATTCTTGCAATTGGTATATTTTTTCCTTACTGTAACAGGTGAGTCCACTCGTTGGACATTACTTTCTTCCACTAAAATCTCTCTGGCTTTTGCACATAAGGCTTTTACTTCAGATTCCTTAATAATCTCACATCGTTTCAGCTGTTCGATTTGCCTGTCCAAGTCGCTAATATCACTCATGTTTACTATAAAATAAAGGATACAGAGGTGTTATTGCTTGGTGACGCTTAATATGTTTAGTAAATACCAATTATTCACATATAAACTTGATAAGTACTTGTACTGTTATAACACACAAAATTTTGAGGTTAGGATTGGCATATTTCTACAATATCTATTGGAAACTTGCCCAAATCACGACCTACTTACTGTAAGGGTTAATATAGGACTAAATACAACTACGCTACTCTTTTTGTAACATAATTTTTCAACAAAAACGCCAAAAACCTTACGTTTTTTAACAACAAATATCCTACAACTCTACACAAAAACTTCCAAACAGTTGAATGGAGCTAAGAAATCCTTATTTGCCATGAGTCATGGAAACAAAAAAGCGACGCCTATAACGTAGGTCCTAGATTGGTTGCGATGCCGCCTGTCAATTTAAAATTTGATAAGCTTTGTAAAGATCGATAATTCCAGGAAACTGCCGATTCGTTTTGACCAAAAATCATTAGAAAGAAAATAAAACCTATTCTGCTAATGTGCTGTCATTTAAAACCTTTATAAATTACCGGAAATAATTTTAGTCATCTAAAGATGGTCAGAAATTAAGAAAAACATGACATTTTGGAAAACAAAATAACATTACGCAGACGCACGTCAGGTTGGCTGCATAGTTCGTAGGCTCGTGGGTTTCACTGTTGGTGTACGCTGGTGCTCTTCGAAATTCCGCGTTTTTTCAGTGATTTTTTGAATAGAACTAATATTTTTTTGTGTGAATTTAAACATTAAAGACTAAAGATGGGGAATATTCATACCGTTGGACCTAACGAAGCCCTAATTGTTTCAGGTAAGTGAAAAACTTTAGTCAAAATTTGAATTATTTTTGATAAGCTTTATTTTTTTGACAAAAAAACAAATGAAAAATAGTTTCTATTTTTAATAAACGAAGCCGCCTCGTTCAAAAAGTTTTGTAAAGTTTTTTAAGTAAAAAAATACAAGCTTGTTTACTTATTAGGCAATATTATTGTTTATTACACTTCATCCCAATAAAATCAATTAAATTTTTCTATTTATAAACTTCCAGTTGTGGGCTGGACTAATTAATGTATAATTTGGGTTAATAGTTCTGAAACAGGCCAGTTACAGCTAGTTCTCAACGAAAAATAGCAATATTTGTTAGTTAAAAGCAATTTAAGGTTATGTTAAAGGTCACGATCAGATGTTTACTATAGGCGTCGTGTTTTGATCTTACATAAAGTCGGCGCCACAACGGCCTATTCCGTAATAGGGGACTGCCCTCAAATTTTTGCATTGCTCTGTATTAACATTTTACGGCTAAATGTTTGTTGAAAATTTAAAGGCTTGTGATCCTGTAAATCAGGTTTTTTTTATTAATGTGGTTTATATGCGAACCGTCAAGCTGTATTTTTAATGGATAATTTTTTCATTGTATTAAGACTCTCAGATTTATACATTCATAACGCTAAAATTACCAACCGCTTTTTTTTTTAAGTTTTAACGGCCTATTTTACTGAAATTTTTTATATGGGGGTTTTTTGGGACGCTGATCAGGAATATTCAATTTCTCTATTACACAATTTTTTTTTACATTTAATGCTGGTAAAATTAAAAATTTGGGGCCTTTTAGATGTACCATTTTATTTGTCTAAATATCCATAGATAATTCGTTCATTTTTTTTATTATAAAAATAAAATTGGTAATTGTCTCAAAAGTTGCCTCCTCTCCGACTTTGACCAAATTTGGTATACGGGGTTTTTTTGGCGAGCTGATTACGAATCTGAAAAAATATTTTTTCGGCAACGTTTTGTTTTCGAGATATTCATCCTCAAAGTTAAAAATCAAACTAACCTTATTTACACTATTCCTCCTTCTTTTTGCACAGAATTTTTGATTTTTACACTACATTAGCACACAATATTTCACAAACACCTTTTAAAAAATTGTTTTTATATTTATTTTACACCTTTCTTCCATTTAATTGCAAACCTCCACTTTCACACGAAGCAACGTGGCCGCAACCATGCATACACTAGGAATTTTATTAAAATTAAATATGGCGGCTGCCTTTGAACTTGAAAGTTCGCAATTTAATGGAAAAAAGGTGTAAAATAAATAAAAATATAAGGTTTTAAAAGCTGTTTATAAAATATTGTGTGCCACTTTGGTGTAAAAATCAAGAATTGTGTACAAAAAGAAGGGGGAATATAATAAAAATGAGGTAAGTAAGTTTGATTTTTAACTTTGATGATGAATATCTCTAAAATAAAACGTTGCCGAAAAAAATCGGAGAGGAGGCAACTTTCGAGAACATTACCCACAATAGTTTATTTTTCATTGAATTCCAAACATTTACTTTCAAACGCCGCAACTATGTATACAATAGGTAATTTTTAAGCAAATATGGCCGCCCCGTTTGAAAGTGATTTAATGAAAAAAAGGTGTAAAATATTGTATGACAGTTTAGTGTAAAAATCAAGAACTGTGCACAAATGAAAGGGAGAGTATAAAGTGTAAATGAGGTTAGTTTTATTTTCAAGTTTGATGATGGATATCCCGAAAACGAAACGTTTCCGCTAAATATTTTTTTTAGATTCGTGATTAGCGCCCCAAAAAACCCTGTTAACCAAATTTGGTCAAAACCGAAGTTGCGACCACTTTCTAGGCTAGACAATTACCATAATTTTTTTAAATGTGTTTTTTGATAAAACTAATATGAGAAAATAATCGTGGAAATAGGTTTCTTTTGTAAAATAAATGGTGTTCTACCATAAAATCATTTAGTTTGACTGTTGCCAGGTTAGGTTTAAGTAGGGATCAGCGCCCCAAAAAAAACCCCGTAAAATAATTTTCAATAAAATCGGTCTTGGCCCGATAAGTAAAAAATTACTAAAATATTTTATAAAAATAGCTTCAAAACACGGTGTGTAAAAAAATCATAATTGGAATTTTCCCCTTATTAAATCGGGTTTTTTCATTTGAATAAAATTCTGACAGATCTGTTTGTTATCTAGAAATATTGTACAAGGTTTTCATTTATATTTTGACACCCACTTAGATCGATAACTTAAAAGGATAGAAAAAATCTTCTTGCATAAAAGTTTTTTTTTTTAATTATTATCTTTTGAGCATAGGTAAAGAAAGAAACAAATGAACATCAAAAAGATAAGAAAAATAAATGAGTAAACTTTTTTGAAATGGAACACCTCGTATATTTTTATTAAGATTGAAAGGTCTATTCATCCTATTTTCAAAAATATGTAGTTTGACATTTCGTTGAGCCATTTTGAAAAAATTCAAGTTTTTAAATAAAAATTCAATCGATAGTAAAAATCAACATTGCCTTGAAAAACAAATAATTTATTATAAACTTAAAAAATATAAAAATACCAATATTCAACGTAACTTTCACCATTTTCTCTGTACTTGAAAATGTTTTTTCTGAACTTACGGTTGTAAACAAAATCGGACTGGTTCCTATTAAGTAACATAATTTAATTTTTAATTTTTTGTCTTAATTTGTTTATATTTTGTGGCCTTTAATTTTTTTTAAATTTACATAATTTAAATTTGTTTTTATGTATATTGGTTCTGCATCCTCTTAAGCTAAAATACTACCTCTTAAACCCGGTAAAAATGTTACGGTATACGAAGGAGTGTTAAAAAATGAATTTTGCCTTAAGACTAAAGTACCCCTAATTTTAGATGAGGACCACCAGATTAAAATTTCATAATTTTTAAGAAAATCGGGATTTTCAAGGTTACTATCCCGGACTTTCAGTACTAAAAACAAAAAACAAGTGGCTGATAGAGCATTAAATCCAGTCTTAAAACCGTTTTACACATACAAGTTGAAATCTAATGAAATTTATAGCGAAAATTATCACCGAAATTTTTGATGAAAATTTTTATAGGATTTTTGGCAATACTACATTCACCTATGTTTGATACAATAAGTTTTATTAGAATTATTGCCAGAATTCATGTGATGCTCATGCCAACAAATGCTAATTTTATAACAGCTGTTGGATTAGTATAAGATAACCTAGAAAGGCGGAAAGTTAAATAATTATAAAAAGGTTTTTATATTCTTTAAATTATGCCAGATATAGATAAACAGGATATGTTATTATTAGGCGCGTCAACAGTTAGCTGGAGTCCGATTCTGTAAGCAAATTTTTTGACATTCCTTTTCTTTATCTCTTTCGAAACAGTGACAAACTTTTGAGTTACCTTTAAGGGCAACAAGGACATATGATCCTTATTTTGACATTTTCTTTTCTCATATTTTTACAGAATCCCATCTCTGGTTCCTTTTTTACTTTATGAAACAATTCCCAATGACATTTTTGCGCCATTTCTCAAAAATATAGAACATGTTTAATATTTTTATTGCGAAAATTCTAGTAAGAATTGTTGACCGTGTAATACACAAAATTGTGTAAATTTTCGACACAATTATGACAATAATTTTCGGATTATTTATTCTCGTATTTGTAAAACGGTGGAGAGTGAATATTTGGAGAAATTATTTAAAAATCATGTATTTGTTGCAGTTAAACAAAATTTTACAATTTCTGGTTTTTATTTAAAACTTAAAAAAAGTCACGTCTGAATGTTTTTGGGATACTCTGTAGATAGTTACAGGTATCTATAAAACCAGTACATAATTATTATAAATAAAATATTAAACCGTGAACTTGTTATATACTGTTTATTTCTACCTTGATATCAAATATAATTACCTATCTGTTATTGGGTACGTTGTTTGTTGTGTAATAAAAAATTAAACTCTAATAAAACTCATTGAATGAAACACATCCATGCAGTAAACTAATATTTGCGAGGATCTGTTATTCTATTTTTTGAACAAACAAGTATATTAAACCTAATGTCTTATATTAATAAAATTGATGGGTTTTTTATGGATTTTCTTGTCAGGAATGTTTATTGACTTGGCCTGGGAATCTTGTTTTTTTATAATTATTGACCAGGTTTTAACATAAAGCAGATATAAGCTGTTTACGAACAACCACTTTTCTTACCTAAGTTAAAGTTAGTTTCTGACCTGAGCTAAGTTGTTTGATCGAACACGCACGACTCCCAAAACGATAAAAAATGTCAAATTTTGCTCAACTTAGGTTAGCCAAGATATCTCAGACAGAAATCCGGGTACCTTAGCAGGGGCAAGGGGGGAGGTCAGATTCTTACTTAGCTGTGACAAATCGTACGGCCAACTAAGTTAGTTTCCCTCAACTTAGGTCAGAATTTGTGCTGTTCGTAAGCAGCTAATATTTGGAATGATATAATGGCGCTAGTCTATAAAAAAACAATCAATATTATATCCATGCTTCTTACTGCAATTTCTTTTGCATGCAATTTTGTTTAAAATATTGACAGTTTAAAATATATTACTGCACTTTGTTTTGATAATAAGATTATCTGAGATTACTAAAATTCGTAAAGATTGTACAAGTTGTCCCAAATTCGAGCTTCATCATTCCGATCTCGGAAACCTGAAGAGGTACGAGGTCGGTTAAATGGAGGCAAAGTTGCGCAATTTGATGCGGATCAAAATAAAGTTTAAAAATTTCGAATACTTGTAAAGACTTTTGGAAAAAACAAATATTCGCGATTTTATTTTTATTTTTTTAACACTCTATTTGATTAGATGTTACAAAATAAATTTCACATTCTTAATGTACTTTTTCTGTTCTACAAGGCGCGTTTAAGCTGCTATCATCAACTTTGTTTTTATTTAATAAGGCCCTGGATTTTTTATTACGGATTTTACGAGCTTCTAAGGTCCTTAAACCAATGATGTATCGCACCTAATCGAACAATTTATATTAATGGCAATTTTCATAAAAAATAGTGTGTTAGAGAGAGAAAGAGAATATATTTTTAATTAGATCTTACCAGGAAATTATTAAAATATTTTATTTTTAAATAGGTGCGATACAGCATTGGTTTTGGGACCCTAAAAGATCTTAAAATCCGTAATAAAATATTCAGGACCGTATTTAAAAAAACAAAGTGGATGATGGTAGCTTAAAGACGAAACGTCGGTGTGTAAGTGTAATAACACTGTCTTGTAGAACAGAAAAAGTAGCAATAAGAATGTCAAATTTATTGTATTGTATCTAGTCAAATAAAGTCATAATAAATAAAAATAAAATCGCGAATATTCGGTTTTTCCAAGAGTCTTAGGAAGTATTTGACATTTTTAAACTTTTAAGGTGACATTTAAATCAGCATTAAATTGCGCAACTTTGTCTCCATTGAACCGACCACGTATCTTTTCAGATTTTCGAGATCCCAATGATGAGGCTTAAATTTGGGACATCCTGTACAGTTTAAAATTTTTTTGCTTAAAATTTTTCTTGCTGCAATTTTTCTATCTACACATGCGCACTCTTTGGATTTAAAAAAATGCTGCAATTTTTCTTTCATACAAGAAGAACACCGCAGGTACTATTTTTCTTGCGGCTGTCTGACAATTTTAGTGAATATTTTAGTGTTTATTATATTTTTAATCAAATATAATATGTAAGTAAATGTATCGTCAATGGTTTGTCCAAAAAATTATGGTCAAGGCTAGATTAATAAAAAAAATAATTAAAAATTCTTGATACTTCCTGTATCATGTCGGTCCTTATTTTTTATTCTACATGGCGGTACCATAGTTTAAAGAATATACAATATATGAGTTGCGTCACTCGTGGCGGTTCTCAAAACGCTGATTACTCCAGTAAGTTCCGAGGGCCAAAACCATATTATCATTGTTGCCGGTGGTAAGAAGTGAAATAGTCCACTGATGAAAAAAAAGTCCGAAAAAGTACACAACGTTTAAAAAAGGCTGCAAATCGGACTAAAGTCCGTAAAACGGCAACACTGCATATTATTAATTTTCCTGTCATTATCTGTAATTTCTAGATTAGTCGTAGAGTACGAGCCATGAGGAGTAACGTGACACGACATCTGGTGGACACAAGCGGAAATAGGTAGTACCTTCTATCGCTAACAGATGGCGCTAATAGCACGTACAGAATAATCTCGTTGGTTCGAGAAAATTCTGGTGTCTTCCACTCACTTCTAGATGGCAGTAATTGGAATATATAAGAAGGCTAGTGGCGCAACCACAAGTCAGTTCCTATGACACTGTTGTTAAATAAAATATTGCATACCTCCTTAAAACGTGTTTGTGCGTGTTTAAGTTTAAGACATCTTTATAACAGTATTTTGATTTGAATTGTTGCTTTTGTGTGTGAATTAGTAGTATGGAAAAAAGCGAAAAATTGATAGTGAATGCAGAAAATTCAAAGATCAGTGGAACATTCAGTATTTCGTAATTGAGTCCAGTAACAAGGCGCTATGTTTGATTTGCAATGAAAGCATAGCCGTTCTCAAAGAATATAACATTAAACGTCATTATGAAACAAAACATTTTCAAAATTACTCAAAATATACAGGAAGTTTGCGGACAGAAAAATTCGAAGCTATGCATCGCGGATTGAAATCGCAGCAATCTTCATTTACAAAACTCAAAACTGAACAAGAGGCTGCAACTCGTGCCAGCTTTCGTGTGGCTCTTGAAATTGCAAAACGTGGAAAACCATTCACCGATGGAGAAATGATCAAAGAATGCATAATTGCAGTAGCCGAAGAAATGTGCCCTGAAAGGTAAATTTATTAAAAACTGTCAGTATGTCAGCAAACACTGTGGCTCGAAGGGTAGAAAACATCGCTGAAAATATATCCTCTCAACTGTTCGACAAAAATGGACATTTTGAGTGGTTTTCTTTGGCCTTGGATGAGTCAACGGATGTGTCAGATACTGCTCAGGTGTTGATTTATATTCGAGGAGTAGATAACGTAGTAGTGCACGAAGAACTTCTTGATATGTATAGTATTCATGGCACAACTACTGGTACAGATATTTTTAAAGGAGTTGAAATGGTCATTAATCAAAAGAACCTTCGATGGAAAAACTTGAAATGTATTTATTACAACTGATGGAGGCAAAAACATGAGTGGGAAAGATAAAGGAGTGGTCGCTCTTGTGTCAAAGGCTGTAGAAAATGACGGTGTTTCAAAACCATTAGTCTTACATTGTATCATTCATCAACAGTCTTTGTGCGGAAAATGTTTGGATATGTCTGACGTTCTGAAACCAGTCATATCAACTGTTAATTTTATCAGATCTTTTGGGATGAATCACCGACAATTCCGACAATTTATTGAAGAGATTGGAGAAACTGACTTACCTTATCATACTGCCGTACGCTGGCTTAGTTGTGGGAAAGTCCTTCAGCGCTTTTTTGAACTTCGAGCAGTGATCGAAATTTTTTTGAATGAAAACCATCGCCCTCTTAGTGAATTACAAAACAACGCATGGCTGTGGAAGTTAGCATTCTATGTTGATTTGACAAAACATGTGAACGAACTGAATTTGGGATTGCAAGGAGAAAACCAGCATCTTCCTGATTTATACACTAATATCAAATCATTCCGGAAGAAATTGAGACTGTTTCAATCACAACTACGAAGTAAATGTTTTTCACATTTTAAAACATGTGAAATATTCAGCCACACTACTGAGACTGAGTTTCCTATCGATTTTGCAATCGAAACTTTGAGTGCTTTGAAGATAAATTTTGATACTCGTTTCTCGGACTTTGATACCATTGCGAATCAAATTAAGATTTTTCAAAATCCTTTTGATACTGACATTGAAACCCTAGCCCCGGAACTTCAAATGGAAATGATTGATCTACAATGCAGTGATATAATTAAGAACAAATATCAAAACTCATCTTTGTTGGAATTTTATAAGAGTCTTCCACTGACACAATTTGATAATTTGCATAAATTTGCTCGTGGTCTGTTTTCTGTTTTTGGTACTACTTATTTGTGTGAGAAAACCTTCTCCAAAATGAAGTACACAAAAAATGTTTACAGATCGAAATTAACTGATGAGCATCTTAAATCTCTTTTAATAATTGGTACAAGTAAAATTAGTCCACAACTACAAACTATTGTCAGTGGAAAATCTCAATTACATAAATCTCTTTAGTATTTCATATGTCATTATGTTTGTTATAAGTTATGTGATTATTTAAAATGTATAAAATGTTAGTTGGATTCATTTCAATAATTTGTTAGTTATTATATACTGAAGTTAAATTTTCTGCATATTATACATGTCTTTACTCATTACAATTCTGTGTTTCTTTATCCAACTTATCACAAAAACAATAACAATAAGCCTACAAGAATGTTATGAGTTAGCGGAGTTAGCCCATGACCATATCAATGTAGATGTCATATTAATAATTATTCAACATAAAATTAGAATACTTCAGTAAACTAAATTTAATTTGCTATAAAAATTATTTGTTCTCTAAAAGGAGTTTTCAAGTATGCTAGCTCTCCGCGGGCCGGAGAAAATCTGTCCGCGGGCCGGATGTGGCCCTCGGGCCGTAGTTTGGAGACCCCTGCCCTAGAACAATGTCAGAACCGTATTAGAGTTTGTGCTTTGTATTTCAAAGATTACTTAAGCAAAATCACTTATATGTACCTTTTAATATATAATTAGACCTTCTAATATATAATTAGACCATCTTTAGCGTATTGTTCTCATGTCTGGGGAATGGCGTCTCCCACAACTTTTAGTATTCTTGATGCCATTTAGAAAAGGGCTATTCATCCTATTAATGATCCCATGCTTACACAAAAAATGTTGTGCATATCTACACATTTTGGTAGTGACCCATTAATGATCCGTGAAAGCCTGGTCGACCTTTTTAGATGTTTACAATAAAATTCTATTTCGCTTTACATTATACAATAGATAGATAGATAGGTAGATAGATATTTATTTGTTTTTTTGTAATGATAAAATAACCCCAGAAATGTAAACCCATCTTTTTTTACCTGTAAACTAAAAACCGGGGTAAATATTTACCCCACGGGGTTTTTGTTCATAAAATCGTTCTGAAAACAGTAATCTGACTTATGAGTACCTAATTTTTTTGTTTTTTTTTATGCCCAAGAGAATGGTGAAAAGCAAACCGTCATTTAAAAAACAAAGATTTATAACTTTTTTCTTATGAACCTCTTTTCAAATTTCGAACGGGATTTTAAAGAGGATACATAAGGCTTTAAGAAAAAATATACCATCATGATGTTTAGCTAAAAAAGTCTATTTATTTGGGACTTTAAAAATTCAAACAAATTGAGAATCCGATCAATGGAAAAATCAAATAAATATCCATAAGTTATTGATTTTCAAGAATATATTTCCCTTTCTCTCATGGAAAATATGAAAAAAAAAGATACATTTAACAAATATAAAAAATATTCCAAAGTACAGTTACGATTTTACTTATAATTATTTACTTATCAAAATTAACCCCAATTTGTAGTTCTAGGGATAATTATTAATAGGTAATAGAGACAAAAAATTTAACATTTATTTACAGTGACTTTAGGGGCCATAAACGAATATTATCAACATTCTGCTAATTTTATCGTAATAATCATTTAAATAATAAAAAATCTTCCCCGACAATCCCGATCAGAGAAAACGCTTAAATAAATTGGTATCGTTTACACAAATATCCCCTAAAATTTTTTTGTCGGTTCGCGATCGGCGGAGACGCCGCACGGTGTCTTTGAAGCCAAAACATCAAAGGTTTATATGCAAGTGACTCAACTTATATATTGTATATTCTTTAAACTATGGCGGTACTAATGTACCACTGAAATTTTTATTCTTTAATTTTATAAAAAAATTAATATTCTTTAAAATTTTAGATATCAAGGAGTAAAATTTCACGGAAGAAATAATTTTGTCATTGACCATAGATTAACTTTTTGTGACTCAAAATTCCGGTAAAATTAAAAAAAAAAAACGTGATCTAAATTCGGTTATTTCTGGAAAAATGCAGGGTGTAAAAAGTATGATGCTCGCGGTTTTAATGTCAAAAATGCCAAAAACTCATGGGTCAAAAGTTAATTGTTTTCAAAATATGGCTTTTCAAAATTTAAAAAATCTGGCAACACAGCGCCCGCTTCGTCACATCGAGTCAAACCTCGAACGTGGAAGGTTTTTTGCGAGATTTTACATATTTACACTTTTTTTAAAGAGATTTTTATTTACAAGGAAAATACTTTTTTTTATTTAATTTATTTGGGGTTTTTATTTATGTAATTAAAAAATAATTGTACTTACTACAAAATTTAATCGAATATCCATTTTAAGAACACAAATTATTATGTTTTAAAACAGCCATTTTTTATTTTGCTTGAAGAATAAGATTACTCGGTTGCACAATAACTTTTTCAAAACTCTCTAGTACGCCAGCAGTATGGTTGTCCTAAATGGAGGTAGCCGTAGTGGAAATCATTCATGGTAAATTTGAGCTGCTAGATTAGCATTTTGGTTTATAACGTATCGGCATATTTTCCGGACTTAAAAACATTTTAACCTACAACGAACAAACATATCCCCACCAGTACGCACAATGCAGGATTACACAAGCCTTTTGGATAGCGCTGTTGGCAATTGTTTTTAAAATTTTAACTGGGGTAAAAATTATTATTATTTTTTATTTCTAGATTGAAACATTTAAAACTTAGTTTTTTTTATTAGCAAATGAATTTGCTGACGAGATAAGACGAAATATTCCAATTGTTAAGCTTTTCAGAAATAATGGCTTTCAAAATTTGTAACTTTGGTATCGTTTAGACTAAATCTGTAAAGTTTTGACATATATGTCATATAAACTTTTTGCCTTGTTTTGAGCTCCACTATGGCCCATTAAAATCGTGAGCATCATACTCTTTTAAACCCTGTATTTTTTACGACTTGATCCACTGTGCAATGAACACCTACAGATTTAATATTCAAAAGTAACAATGCGCTGTATATATATAAACAAGAGTGTTGTTAAACTCACTCTTATTATCAAATAAAAAAAGTCCGGTGCAAGAATATGCTACATGACACACCCACGGTACGTTAGTACCAAGAAAAAAAAAGCTAAATATTACGTTTACTGATCAAAAACTAAAATATATTCTTTTTAAAGGTTGCATGACCCTAAAGTATGAAGATTTGTTATAGGTTGGTGTTAATTCAATTACAATATTTTTTCCAGGCGAGAGAAGTATAAATTAATACGTGTTTTTATTTAATATAAACGTTATTATATCCTTTTTTCCTAATTAGAATGTCCTTTATTTTTCTATTAATAATTTAAAATATATAAACAATTAGATAAGATTTTTTCAAAAATAATTTAACTTTTAATTTTAACTCCGGCGCCGACACGGTATAAAACTGCCTTAAACGAATCATGTATATAGTCAGGTTGGCCGAGCGGTCTAAGGCGCCAGATTTAAGCTCTGGTTCTCGAAAGGGAGCGTGGGTTCGAACCCCACACCTGACAATCTTTTTTTTTTTCTAAATTAAATATATTGTATTTTTTTTTAATTAATTATTTTTTAATAAAATGGAGATAGATTACCAGACAATTGACAGACTTAAGACTGCGAGACGCAACAAAACACAAGCCACTGTACTGGAACTGCCTTTACTACAACGACTAAAACCTTTCCTCAAAATCCCATCCCAAAACACTGAAAATGAATAAATACATAATATAATACTTAAATATTTAATATTTAAATAAAAACATGAATGTGTTACTGTAAATAAGTACGAATGAAAAATTTGCAAAAGAATGAACCTAAGAATGAAAGCGAAATGCAAGAAGTATAAATGCACCAAGGAAACTTGGTTTTCCACGCGCTACGGTACCTGATTTAATGAGCAGGTTTTTTACGACATTTTCCTGTCAAAACTAATTATAAAAATAATAAGCTAGCTTAAAAACAACAAGCTCAAGCTATCTAGCAAACCACTGTCCAACGGCGTTTGTATGTCACACCGTGCGATATAAATATAATTAAAATTATAGTACTTTCAAAAGACTACCAACTCCGGCCTCTGCCTTTTGTCACGCAATCCTGCAAGAAAAGTGTTTACAAATCATACATACATTGAAATACTATAAATTGTAAATAATCTGAAAACAATAAAAGCATTATGAAATTGGAAAAAATTGGAGATAGATTTATAAAAATAAAACAAGCTTTGGTTAATAATTTATGATATAATATTATCAATTGGCTCCCCCCAATACAATTTAATAATATCACTAGCTTTTTCCCCAACCATGATTGATGGGGCGTTGGTGTGGGCCCCCAGAGCCCTTGGAATAATACTGCAGTCTGCTACTCTCAGGTTTTTAATACCGTGTACTTGAAGGTTGTGGTTGACCACGGCTGTTGGGTCTCCAGAAGGCCCCATTTTAGCTGTCCCCACTTGGTGATGGAGAGTTACGCTGATCGATCTGTAAAATATGAAGAATAATTTGTTAAATTACCAAGTTATTCGTCGCGAAATTGTCAACACATTTATGGGAATAATTCTGAATCAGTCCGTATAATTGGTTAATCAATAAGTTTGCTGTTCGATAGAAAAAATATTTTATGGTTTAAAATACATTTTGTTATTTATTATAACGTCCCTGACCTTTGATACTTATTTATTGAACAACCAGTTAGTTGTAAGGCTTCCTTTACACGAGCCGGATATTCTTCCGGCGCATCGGATATCCAAATGCGGGATGTATGAGTAAGTATACAAATTGGGGAATGGTTTGCGGAAATCCGGAGCCGGACTCATTTTAATAAATCTTTTGTTTAGCACTAACGGCAAATTAAAAAATCACCTTAAACAACATCGCCAATAGTCATCGCTGTCAAATGTCAAATGTTGGCAAGTATACATTGGTCTAGGATTCAACTTAGATCCGTATTTCTGAAACGGAGGAGTGTCAGATATCCTTTGAATGATCCTTATCGCTTCTACGAAGGTATCAAGGTCGTGTCCTTCCGGATCGGTGAAAAAATTCCCGTAAAATTTTGGGTAGTCGTAGGGGTTTTTGGAACGGAGCTCCATGTAACCTAAAAATAAAAAAAGCATTTATTTAACTCTGATTTTTTAAATAACGCAATATTTTAAAAGCAAGGGTATACGAGACGACAATCACAGCCATTGGATAGTGAGAGGTCCAGTATAAGCCTATGCTGCCAAAATTTATCTTTACGATCCTTTGATCATTTAGAATGTTAAAATTAGATATTTAAAAATGGGCATTCGTCTTTAAAAATCTCACGTATTTACGTGAGATTTTTAAAAATCTTACGTAAGATTTTTCAAAATAGGTATTTTTAGTGTAATAAGTGATTCTGTGCTTAATTGCGTTGGATTTATTAAAAAAAACTATTTGCTTCATTATTTTTATTTAAAACTAGTTTAAGACTAGTATTTAAGACTAGAATCACGGTGGGAAATTATCATTGTGTAAGATTAGCTTATTGTATTAGTTTGTAAAGGGTTAGCTGTATTTTAGTAAAGAAACCAGTTTTACTTATTTTTATCCAGTTTTCTTACAATAGGCTATTTTGACAGGTTTTTAAAATCCATTTTATATTATGTAGTAGAGTTTAAGGAACCCAGTAAAAGTTGTTTTTTTTAAATTCTGGTACATATTTGCTGAAAATATCAAATTAAAAATTCAATATTTAAATAGCGTGCCAAAACGCTACTTTGACAATATGGCGCTGCAATGGGGTCGGTGACGTCACTTGCCTGTATTCTAAATTTCCTTTCCCAAACAAAAAAAACAAAGTCGATTGGTTTACATTTTATCAGTGATTTATGTAAAAAAATGGGGTGTGCAGTTCCAAAATGACAAATACTCGTTAAAAACCCCGGGAAAAATATTTTGTGTTAAAGAATGTAAAGTGGCGAAAGTGGTTGAACTTTCTCGGAGGGATCCTAATCTAGGAATATCAAATATTTTTTTTGTGAGACCATTTCGATGGTAAACATAATTTTTATATTTTGTAAAAATTTAAATTTAAATTCAAAATGTAAATATTTTCGTTATTGATTTGAGGTTAAAATTTTCTCTAATGTTTTTAAAGATGTCTTTTCAACCCTTCGAATATTTCCGCTGTTTTCCATAATATTAGTTAAAAATTGTAGCTTCTGATATCAATAAGCATTACACTAAAAGATCCCGACTAACTTGTTTATTTTAACTTAACATTTATAACCTATAAAAGTTCTTGCTTGCTGAGGAAGTTTATCATTAATTCACTTTCTTATGATATAATTTAAGTTACCACTAAAGTGTTATTGTTATTATACTTACTTTGCTGTATCCACCTTTTTTAGCTCCGAAACATAAAGTCGGAATTATTTTTGAAAAATAATCCGACCATGATTGCGTCGACTTGGGGCAGGTTTCTGCTGTCTGTTTTTACAAAATCGTTTTCCATGGTAAAAGTACTTGACAGAATTTGTAAATTATTGCAAATAAATCACACAAAAACAATGGATAATATAGGAAAATCTTATTACAACAGTTTCGAAAGCTAATATATCACAAGTAGGCGCAAGTAGGCAAACAAGGTTTACAAGCAGGTGACGTCATCATAAACTCGACCAATCATTAAATTAAAATATTCTATACTTCTGTACACCTAAAGACGAAAGAGCTTAGAAGTGAATTGATTTTTGTTATCGTGAAATAAATGTCAAAAATGCTGTTTTGCATTTAATAAATTTACACTGAATCAAGTCTTTCAATCATTCTAAGATTAAGCAATTGCATTTGTCATGATTTTTAATACATGTTTCAGCAAGAGTCTGTTCAGTACATTTTAAACCCGAGTGTTTCAAAACGAGTGAACCCCTAACGCTTATTGAGGTAGCACCTCTTAAGGTGCATTTCCACCGGAATCGGCAAAGCCGATCGGGGCCGATCGCCAAAGCCGATCTGCAAAGCCTATCACCCTCTTTACTGTTTCCACCAAATTGACATTATTTTGCCATTCGACATCAAAATGCGATGACAACGCGTTCTGCCTCTGCGCATTCATAATTATTGCAGCTCAAAAAAGCGTCGTCGACGACCAAGTTTTTGGGGTTTGACCAAATCTTTAAAGCAGAAAAAAAACAGTGCAAGGATTTATACAACGACTTTATACTTGACGATACAAATGTGTTAAATTTAGAATACAGAAGTAACGGTGGTTTCAAAAAATTTTTTGAATGTCTAGCAGTGCCTTATGGTCTTATCTGCATTCAACTCCTGAGCATTTTCCATGAAGGCGTCATGTCTCTTATTTTTATCTTTGTAAAATGGGTTTTTTGGGAAACCCACAGTACATTTCGAGAACGATAGAACTCGATCAAGGCCAAAAATTTTTGTTACTGCAGTTCATTTTTCGAAAATTACCTATTTTCGCAGCGCAGTACAAACATCAGTGACTTCCCAAAAACTGGAAAATAATAAGACAACGCACCAAAATCTCTGTGCCTATCGGCTTTGCGTTTCCCCCACTTCGATTCGGCTCGGCTTCCTTTGATCCGGGCCGACTTTTGGTTTGCCGTTCGGCGCCGATCCCTTTTTTTTGACGATCGGGAACAC
>JAHBCN010012946.1:0-25675 GCA_019359885.1 Listronotus oregonensis
ACTGAGCTATGACCCATTTGCAAAGTGAGTTGGGGCATCGTCCATGTCCAGTGCGTATTCTGTTTAACCGGTAGGTAGGTTTAAAGTGAGTGGACTTTTTACGCCCTCCACTGCGACCGCTCGGTCTATTGTGGCTCACACCTTTTTATATTCCTCCCAATAGGATCGGACTTCTAATGAATCCGATACCAGATTAGGAGAGAGTTCTTACATTTCCTCTTACTCGTGTCACTACCGGACACGAGCACAATGTGTTCTGATGTGTTCTGGTATCCCTGTCTCCTGGAGAATTTGACGAGCAGACGATTAGATCCATTATGCCCTCCTTTCCCGGTCTAGTGACGTGGGTAGCTACCAGGTCCTTGTTACAGGAACCAGATGGATTGGATTAAGGGAACCCTTCCTAAGCATCTGTTTGTTCGGAATGGATTAGCCCTTCCCCGTAAAACAGGCGCCGGTGACTTCGGGGGCACCTAACGAAACGGATTCACCCGTTTCGGTCGGCGCACCTTTGTCCGCTTGTGACCTTGAGTGGCACCTCTCGAAACGGATTTATCCGTTTCGTTCAGCGCACCTATTGTCACTTTTTTTCCATGAAAGCGGTTACTAGAACACTCATCAACACGGTATGCTAACACCTTGAGTTAAGCCTTGTGTTCATCTTAGCTTCGGATTCCGGTCCATACGGTGGCAACAAGAGTTGCCGATAACCGGCAACTCTAGCGCATGTTCCAAAAGATCCTACTGGGCCCAACCACAAACGACGATGTGTGAACACAGCGGTTGGGCTGTTTGACCGGACCCCGGACCCTTTATTTTTATCCAGCTCAGCAATCATAGCCCTCGAACAATAGTAATTCTTAAATATTCTCAATGCGTTGACAGTTTTGTTTCCATAGATTTTTTATTGTGGTGTTATTCGAGTTCAGCTGTTCAACATTTATTATTGGTGGATTTCTAGAGTGTAGTCTGTTCCGGCGAAGGCGAGGTATATCATCATAAATAGGCAGCTCCGATTTCCGTGTATGTTACGGAACTCTTTGAGTAGTGCTTCTGTTCTGTGGATATATATATATTTTTTTTTTCGTTTTTATTTTGTATGTCCTTATAACTCCATTATTTTGGATTTTAGCGCAAAATTTACAAGACAGTTTTTATTTCTAACTTAAAAATCCTTAAAAAAAAATAAATTACAGGGTGTTCCATTAAAATTATTATTTTGTCTATAAACTTTAAAACGTAATTTGTATTTTTTTTTAATTTCATTATTGTAATCAGAGAAAAGAATTCTACTAGTTTGCTTATTTAAACGCTAATACAGCTTTAAATATAAGCAAGTTACAAATGGTGCACAGTTAATTTGGACCATCCTGTATAAGATAAGAAACAAAGTGCCAAAACACATAATTTATTTTTAATAACAGTGGGAAGTAATAAAAACTTAGACTATAGAATATATCCCAAAGGATATCTTCCAGAATATAATATGCTTCATTGCAAGAAATCCTATTTTAAAAAATAAACCAGATTTCATAAATAGGCCAGTCTGTAGGTAATTTTCATGACTTTAATTTGTAACAGGTTGAAAGGTGGTAAAAGTTGTAGAGGGTGATTATCTGAATATAACTTTATAGTTTTAGACTAGAAAAAATTGTGCAGGGGTGGGGGGTGGAGGGTTAAAAGCTAAGAACGTGTTTTTCGCTTCTGCTAGCGCCATTGTTAATTTTAGAGGAATACGTTCAAAATGTTTTTTTAGGTATTAAAAAAACCTATAATTTGAGCCCGGCTAAAATTATTTGGTACATTTGTTTATAAAAAAATGCAAAAAAACCGTTAAAAATAGCCATTTTTTGAAATGTTGATAATTATTGCAAAAATATTTTTTTATTCATTTCTGTCATTGCAAAACGGGCTTTTTAATTCCTAATTAAATGAGAGGTTCTAAAGCATGATCGGATAAGTTTTTGCTAGAATAATTGAGTTTTACTGATTTTAGAGTCCTAATCTAGTAGGCTTTATATTTTTGTTTATAAATATTTTAGGTATCACAAACTGTCTTTTGCTTTTTCATGACTTATATTTTACTAATTAAGATCAACGAAATAAAAAAAATAATACTAAGTCCTTCGTTTTGAGCCTTGAAAAAAGGTACTTCTTTGTTAATAAACAATTGGAGCCGGAGCGCCCCCTGCATAAGTTAAGAATTTTAAACCAAGAAATATGGAAAGCTGGCTTCAAAACAAATATTTTTGAAAAAAGGAGTTATTTTATTTATTTTATTCCAAATTACTTAAAATTTGCAATAAACATTCAAAAATAAAAACATATTAATTTTAATTTTTTTCCAGAATCATAACTTAAAAAAACCCTAAAAATTCGATTTTTTGATTAAAACTCGAAAAATATTGCATTCCGATGAAAAAAATATATTACTTAAATTAAAGGTCTTATTAAAATATATAGTTTATGTTCCATAAAGTTTTGTGTATCGTTAATAGTTTTTAAGATATTGACGCTTTACATTTAAAAAAATCGTTAATATCTGAAATTATGCCTTGTCTTGATTATTTGCCTTTAACCTCCAATTTTTACTTTAGATTTGTATTCAGCGAAAAAAAAATACTTCAGAAAATCCTATACCCACACCCAGCACACGCCACTTTTTTTGTGGGCCTGTGTAATCAATTAAACTTAGTTCTATTTATATTTAAATTTTTTATTTGAAACCCTATTAGACGACATATCAATTAATAAATCTGAAGCTAAAATTTTAGTTTCAGTTTCAGATATATTAATTGATCTCTCGCCAATACCATTATAATTAGAAGATTCATGAACACCAATCTGGCTTTTCGATTTCTAAAGTGCCTTTTTTAAAAAAGCTATTTTTAACGGTTTTTTTTGCATTTTTTATAAACAAATGGACCAAATTAATTTTAGCCGGGCTTAAATTGTAGGTTTTTTAATACCTAACAAACAACATTTTAAACGTATTTCTCTAAAATTAACAATGGCGCTTGCAGAAGCAAAAAACACTTTTTTAGCAATTTTAACCCTCCACCCCCCACCCCTGCAGACTTTTTTCGAGTCTAAAACTATATAGTTATATTTAGGTAACCACCCTCTACAACTTCTAATACTTTTTAACCTGTTGCAAATTAACGTCATAAACAGCCCTTATTTTTACCTACAGACTGAGCTAAAATAGTTATTTTCGTGTTCTTTTTGTGACAAAAAGTTTAATATAAAAAAATAAATATAAGTTAGGATTTTGTTCTTTGAAAATTTATTGCAGTAAAACCAACTTCACTCCAAGCAAATTTCACGTCCAAATGCATAATTGCATGTACTACACAACCTGACCACTGTGATCTAACATTTTTTTGTGTTTTTAAATAAAATAAAAAAAATAAAACAATGAAAATTCCCAACACAGTAGATTTACCCTACTCTCTATTATTTAAATATAAACTAGGACAGATTTTTTGTTTTAAATGCTGCTCTTGTATTAGATTGCTTTTTTTAGCTAGTACACACAATAAGAGAAACAAATTCTTTGGCATCAGTATGGCGCTTACTCGCCGTTCCGTAGCAAATAAATTTTATTTCTGCGTGACGGGAGAGTTATATTCCGGTTGGTGGTTTGGCGCACGTTTTGTCTAATTTTTCAAAAATAATTTAATTAGTTGCTAGAAGCATATCGTAAAAGAGATTTGTGACAACATATCCGAGTCTTAAATGAGCATGTTATTTATGGGGTTACATTATTTTTGTGCCTTTTATACTAAACAAAAAAATAAGTTAACGAAAACGCATCCAAACCTAATAGTCCGGGAGGCTACCGCAAAAAAACCAAGCCTATAAGAGAACCGCATAAAACATTTTTTTTATATATTACTATGAACTATTGTCAATTCAAAGTGCACTGCTGCCTCAGCTCAGCGGGTTTAAATTGCATTTTTTTACCTTAAAAAAAAATTAGTTTTTTTAATATAACTCCAAAACTACTGATTTTATAAAAAAATAATATATAGTCAAAATTAATGGTCTAATAAAACTACGTTGGTTTTTTTTTAAATAATTTTTGCAACCCTTTTAGTTTTTGAGATATTAATGGTTTAAATTTAAAATATAAACTCAAATATCTCAAAAACTTAAAGAGTTACGAAGAAATATATTATGCACAAAATATGTCTTTTGATTAGCTCTATAAAAATAGTTATATACAAAGTTTTAATAAAATAAGTAGTAAAGGAGATATAAGCGATAAAGTGATTGTGGTCAATAAAAATTTCGCTAATAATATTTTATTGGTACAAGTAAGTATACCAGCTCCGATCCGTTTAAAAATTAATTTAAAATGTTATGTTTATTTAATGGAACAAACTAATACACATGTGCCTAGAGGCAATGGGCATATATGGTATATATGGCATATATGGCACGGATATTTTACTTTTTTTTTTGGTCCAATAACTGTACCCATACCTATCCCCTTAAAACTTTAACTAAAATAAAATTTAAACTTTATTTAATTGAAACAAAAAAAAAATATAAATGCCTTCTCTATCTGGTTGTTATATTATAGCTGGCAGGACGCTTAACATTTCTCGATGTTCTTTGCTTCTACGTGTATAGCTCATAGTTTAAATATTTTTATCATCGTTTAAATAATACTATTATAAATTAATAAAGACAGTTATTCCTTCAGAATGACCTTAAGAAAATTTTAATGCTATTTTTAACACAATTTTTTTATAGTTTTTTTTTCAGTTAAATTATTGTTCAAACTTTAATTTATTTATATCTTAAAGTAGTAAATAATTGGTAAATACCATAATTTAAATAAGAATAGCTTTAAGCCTAGAAGAAGTAGCTAGTTTTATAAGAGAAATGTTTTAAAAGTTTTATACTAATTAAATTATTTTAAAAAAATATGTTAAAATTATGATTAAAATTTTCTCAAAATCATTCTGAACGAGTAACTGTCTTTAAATCATTAATAAAAATATTTAAACGATGAGCTATACACATAGTAGCATGGAAGATTGAGAAATGTTTAGCGTCCTGTCAGGTACATGATATTTAGATAAATGAGGTTTTTTTTAATTAAAAAAACATATTTTATTTTAGTTAAAGTTTCAAATAGATCGGAAGGGGTACAGTTATTGGACCAATAAATGAATAAATAAATAAAATATCCGTGCCACCAGGTTAATACTAATACACATGTGTATTAGTTTGTTTAATTTAATTAATAAAACATTTTAAATTAATTTTTAAATGGATGGGTGAGCGTATACTGACTTGTACCAGAAAAAATTTTGTTATTAGCAAATTATTTAAGGGCCAAAATCACTTTTTTGCTTATATCACCTTTAATACTTATTTTTTTAAAAATATGTATTTAACCTTTTTTATAGAACTTGCTAAGGGGCATATTTTTTGTTTTTTACATTTTTTTTGTAACTCTTTTAGTTTTTAAAATATTTGTGTTTTTATTTTAAATTTAAATCGTTATGGTCTCAAAAACTAAAAGGCTACAAAAAAATGTATAAAAAAACTGACAAAGTTTTATTAGACCATCAATTTTTATTTTAAACTTTTTTTTCCTAAAATTATTAGTTTTCGAGTTATATTAAAAAAACCCATTTTTCACGGTTTTTTTAAGGGAAAAAAATACAATTTAAACCCGCTGAGCTGCAGCAGCGGATTTGAATGGACGATTGTTCATAGTAATATAAAAAAAAATGTTTCATGCGGTTCTTTTATAGGCTTGGTTTTTTTGCGTTGGCCCCCCGGACCATAACGCAAAAATTTAACTACAATAAAACAGCAATAATCTTTAAGTAAAATTTTTGTTTGTCTATAATACTATTTTTTGACTTATCGTTTAAAATGTTCCAATAATTATTTAATATACTGGAATGGATGACTCTTAAAATATTTTAGTATAGTATACCATTGGTTTTTATAAAGATATTTAAAAAGTATTTTAAATCTTGCTTAAATTTGTATTAATGATCTATTCAGGTTTTCTTATAGTGTTGTTATGCATCACATTTTTTTTAAATAAATTGCCTACAATATTAAACAATATATACACTAATAACCGTCTTACACATAGGGCTAAGAACTATATGTTAGAATATGATTTTTACCTTCACATTTCTAAAAAAAAAATATTTACCTGAGAGTGACTAACTATCTTATAATTGAGCAAAAGTAACCCCATATTAGACCTACAATATTTCCAGTAGATGACTATAAAAATAATACTAGCATTATTAATATAATTATTCTAACTCTTTATCAAGAATAGTTAAACAAAAAAATTACTTCTAAGAAAACACAAAATGGTTTAGTACCCTTTGGTAATGCTTAAAGATATAAAACTGTAAAAACAAATTATAATGACACTATGTCCTCAAGTGGCTTGGTAAACTCATATTTTAACAACCTTCTAGCTTCCAGTTATTTAACTACTTGCTTAGTCGAAATGACACGTACATCATTTTCAATAACTGTAGCATGAACTTTAATTTCATCTTCATTAAAATAATTTTGAACAATGCGGACATAGATCTGTGTTCAGGTTTTTCCTGGAAATCCTACAATAGTATATTCACTCTTTGAATTATTTTAGAAGAAAAGTCTTCTGAAATATCATTTTTACTAGAACTACTTTTAACCCATACTTCGTTAGTTTCTGAGTCATCTTCAGTTATTATTGGCCTACCCTTTCTTCGTTTTTCTTTTTATTTTGATGCAGTTAGTTGCTCCTCCTTCTTTCCTTTTGTTTTTAAATTGTTTGGCTTTCTCCTGTTTTCTTTTATTTTTCCTTACCTTCTCGATATTGCAACCATCTTTTTTATGTTGTTGCATATGGCAATCTTACTCTTTTTCTGTTTGAATTTTTTTCTTGGGGGTTTCCTCCGGCGAGTACATATGATCCAGGAATAAGGAACTTACGTAGGATTTACTCTGTTGGCTGGAGTAATCTGGTTTGATTACAAAATCGGATACAATTTTAATAGATTTTTCAAGGGTTTTCTCTTTATCTAAATGTTTTTTTCTTACATTCAGCAATGTTTTGTGGTATATTTTCTTGGTTTTCTATTTTTTCCATTTCCTCATTCCATTTTTATTTTTTTTTGTTTTATCAGCTTTAATTTTCAGATTTTTATCTTTTTCTTCAAGATCATCTTTATTTCTTGTTTAAGCTATTGTTTTAGTTCTTTGGCGCAAATTTTTTCTGCGGATTCATTACCTTTCCAGTCACCACTTAAAGCTACTCTAAATTTAGCTGCTCTTTGTGGCAACATTATTGACTCCAGATACAGGAAATGCTGCGGAGAAAAAAGTTGGTTTGGTTTTAATTTCATTAGGCGTACCTATTTCTCCTCTGCACGTATTGGTCATACATTTACTAAAACCATTACTCGCCTTCTCTTAAAATTTCTAAGACAGTTTTTAATAGGGCCTTTTATTAATTGGTATGTCTTTTTAGCATTTGCTAACAACCACCTTTCTAACAAATCTTTTTCTTTAGATGGTAATATTGAAGAAGGTCTTCCTCTCAATAAAGATTTTACCTTAAATTTAGCTTATTAATGTTGAGTGGGGTACATTTATACCACCATTTTTTTTAAGGTCCTTTAACAAGGCAATTTCATTTTTTTTTATCTAATTTTATATTATTTTGGCCTCTTTGTTTAAAAAATTTAAAAAATAACCCTTTATTAAAAATAACATGTTAAATATAGCAAGTGACCTAAAGTTGACTACCCAGTGGTTGACTATTAAAAACTAGTGGTCAGTTACGGGTAGGATATAAAATACAGCCATGAAAAAATGTCATCATTACCTATTTTAAGGAAACGTATATTTTAGTAGTACTTTAGCACTATAAATACTACTTTCATTAAAATACCATTATATGACCAGTGGGTCAACTATAGGCATGAAATTAAAATATAATTTCAGTGGCTGACCACTACATTTTTCTAATCTTAATTATTATTTAAAAAAAAAACTTATGATTTTTAATATTTTAACAGATTACGAAAAGCGTACTTACTTACCGTAGTTATTACAGGAGGTTCATCAACAACAAAAAGAATATACACCAAACATGTCGGCAGCTAATTTCTTACTAAAACGGAACTAACGCGCAATGTGACTTATGTGCTACTTGAGTGACATCTTGTTTCAAAATTAACAACTATAAGATATTTAATATAAACCGCCATTACCTTAATATCAGCTCTTGAAAATGCTTTGGTCAATTATTGGTGGGTGGTCAATTACCGGTGTGTTGACCCTACTAGAATTATTCCAAAAATTATTGCCATAATTGTGCGGAAAATTTACACAATAATTATTATTTTTTGTATTACACGTTTAATTATTTTTTATAAAATTTTCCCAATAAAAATGTTAAACATGTCCTACATTTTCGAGAAATTGCGCAAAAAGCGACGCAAATCTTTTTTCGGGGTCGGTAAAAAAGAACTAGCTAACTGATGCCACACCTAATAATAACAACTCTCGTTTATCTATATCTGACGTAACTTAAGCTAACTAAGAAACTTAAGGAACACAAAAACCTTTATTCATTTATTAACTTTCCGCCTTTTAAGGTTATGTTAAACTAATTCGACAGCTATTTATAAAATTAGCATTTGTGCGCATGAGCATGACATAAATTCTAACAATATTTTCACTAAAATTTATTGTAAGCATTAAACACAAATAAATATACTTTTACCAAAAATCCCCTGAAAATTTTTATTAACCCTTGTAGTAGTAGCTTTTTATACACGTGCGATACCAAGCGGGGTGCATTTGCACCCCAGGTTTTTTTCTGTAATATTCACACTTTTATATGTAAAATAAAAAGAGATGCAAATAAATTCTTTTGTATATATTTTTATTTTAATACATTTAAAAAATAAAGAAACCTTAATTAGGTAAAATTTTAATTTTTTACTTTACATAACATGCAACAAATTTCTTTTTTGGAGTAATTTACATAAACAAACCGCTCACATTTACACAGCGTTATCTTAATTTTCTGATTTTTTACAGAGAAAACATCAACCTTAATTTCCCACTTGTCTTGTTGAAGGGATATTTTGCTACTCCAGTTCTGGAACAACCTCTAAAATATTTTCTTTTGTTCTTGCTTTTAAACCATTAGTATTTTGAAATCTAAAAACCATATTTTCATTGCCCAAATATTTTCCCAACTGAAAAAGAAATTTTCTTCACGCATCCAAGTGCCCGGACCCATATTCTCGATTTTTAATTCCAGTATCGATAATATGATAAAAAAATTGCTATGAGCCATCTAAAGCCGGGTATTCACTTAGCAAACGTATACAGCCGCACGGCAACAAACGTATATGCCGTAAATGTACGTACAATTTGTTCGACATGCGCTCTGACATCCACATTTAACAAACGTATGCGTGTAGTGTTGTTCACCTTCGTTCCGACAATTCGTATTTTATTCATATACGTACACATTTCAAAACTGCGTGCAGCGAATTTTCTTTGATATACCGACAAGCGAGCGAACCTTTCCGCAACCGAATGCATGCGTCCGTCAATAAAATTATTTACGTCCACACCAACCGAACCTATACGTTCGCTGCTGTGCGGCCGTATACGTTCGCTAAGTGAATACCCGGCTTAAGAGTTTTTGTTTGTGCGGTATATTTTGCTGCCATTTGGTCTACCTACCGTTTTATTTTCTTGAATCAAAATATAACGTTTTTAAATTTTGGAATAATATATTGTGTCCTTTGATGGCGATCCGGTTTAACTGCCTTTTGTATGAAATTAAATTTTACACGCCGTTCCTGATATAAAACTTAAATTAAATCCTATACCCATATCTGTTGGCTTTTAAGTAAATGGCTATTAAAAATGTGCAACTGACAACAAATTATGCAGTTATATGGAAAAATATATAAGGTTTGGATCAAAAGTCGTCATAAATAAAAATGTTTATCAACATATGCCTAATTTAAACTTGATGTTTAATACATGGCGTACCTTTAAAATTTTTAAAGTAATATTATTAGGAAAGACAATTTTCACAGCACTTCCGATAATGCTGGACGTAGTATTATTATGACCTTAGAAGAAAGAGTCCCCAAAAAAAGATTAATTAAACATTTTAAATGTAATTGATGTTTGTTTAGTTTCCTTTGTAATTGCATAATATGCTGTTGTTTCAACATTTTCAATCACCATTTTTTCTAAAACCAACAAAGATGGGTATAGGATATAATTCAGGTACATAACAGAAACATCTTGTAGGATTCAAATTCATAAATATATACCGAAAGTGATAAGCAGGTGCTATTGTTTCCCAAAACGGTATTTAATAACCCGATATATTATTCCAAAATTTAGAAATGATATTTTTTCAATGCAACAAAATGAAATCCTGGGTAGTGATTTCGTTGTTACCCGAAATAGGCAAAAAATGAATCAATGCAAGATAAATATTTTAAAACAAAATGTATTTTTTATGATTTATAGCATATAAAGGGTCCGCCAAATAACTTTTTTTTTTAAATGCTATAAAAAAGAAACTACTGAATATTTTCTCAAATTTATTTTTTTTATTTGAAAGTACAATCCTTCCGGTTAATAATGGAAAATAATTTCATTCAAATGGCTGCCACCTGGCATCATGCCTACAAAATCGGTCCAATTTTTAAGCACATTATCGATTGTGTGCAGCTATATTTCACCAATGGCTTTAATGAATATTGTCCTTTAAAGCGTCAATTGTCTCTGGCTTGTCGGCGTAACACTTATCTTTGACGGCACCCCACAAATAATAGTCCAACGGTGTCAAATCGCAGCTCCGAGGTGGCTAAACGACATCAGCTCTGGGCTGATAATGCGATCTTCAAAACAGGACGCAAAACATCGAGTGTAGCTTCGGCTGTGTGGCACGTAGCGCCGTCCTGTTGAAACCAAATATTGCCAATATCCTCCTCTCAATTTTTGTGAACAAAAATTCGTTCAACATGGCCCGATAACGTCGCCATTGACTGTAACGGCTACTCCTTGCTCATTTTCGAAGAAAAATGGCCCAATTATGCCTCTGGGCCAAAATCCGCACCAAACAGTGACTCGTTTTGGGTGCGTCGGCTTTTCAATGTATTCGTGCGGGTTTTCTGTGCCCCAAATGCGACAATTTTGCTTGTTTACATACCCGCCAAGATCAAAATGAGCTTCATCTGAAAAGATGATTTTTTTGGCAAAATCGGCATCTTCTGTAAGTCGATCGCAGGCCCACTTAGCGAAGCGAAAACGCATTGGATGGTCAGTTGGCTTCAACTCCTGAACCAATTGGACTTTGTATGGCGTCATACCAAGGTCTTTATGCAAAATTCGTCTCAATGATGTCTCCGCAATGTTCAATTGTTGAAACGACGGTGAATTGATGTTGATGACCTTCACGCACACTTTCTGCCACAGCAGCAATATTCTCGGGTGTACGCACGTTTTTGGTTTTCACGCTTTGGTTTATCAGGATGCCGTTTCTTTCACTTTTTCACAAGATAACGGACATCGGAGCTGACGGTGCTTCTTTCTTCCATAATCCGTACGCAATTTTCGCAACATTTAAATTTGACAAAGTAATGTCGCAATATTTCCCAGCGTTGTTCAAGCGTATACACAACCATATTCGTTCAACGGAAGGATAAAACTAATTATCTGTCAAATCAAACATGAGCTAAATAAGCACTAGTTGAAAAAAAAAACGTTAGATGGCGGACCCCCAAAAAATTTTTGTGTGATAACTAAAAAAAGCTCAAAGGTTTTAGAATTTTGCCTAACAAGATTTAACCAAAATCTTTGGAATAAGGCCCGAACTGTGGCGAGTATCACGCTGGGTGTTATGACCTACATACTTGTTAATACAGGATGGTCGTAAAGTAAGAAATAAATTCATTATCCCGTAAACCAGATTTTTTTAAATCACTTGGACCCGTCGATTTTGTTTTTCGGTCGCGCATATTCTGAAATAAAACGTAGATATACGGGTGTTCCAAATAAGAATGACAAAAAAATGTTAATTTATTAAATTAAACCCCTTGTATATTATAGCACAGTCGCATTCTTCGAAAAATTTTAAACATTCTTTTGGAGTTATTCTCTTTCAAAATTTGAAAATGAGATATTTCGGCACAAATTAAGACTTGCATTGATTTATGCACGCTAACTTCAAATTTTAACCCAACACTCAACACCGAGATCGGCCGCCCAGGAAAATTTGTACCCAGCAAGAGCGAAGCGCAAAAGAGACAAGTAGATTTTGCACTTGTGACGCGAGAAACAAAAGAATTAATGTCAATAGTTGTTATTATTATTGTCAGTTTTATGTGTATTTTCGTAACGTTTTACTATTTTTTGGTTTTTATAACTAAATTACGTTAGGATGAGCCTCACTGAGAACCAGCGCATAGAGGTTTTAATGATGATGGGCTTGGGTGATGTTTGAGTTATTTAATCAAAAATACCCCAATCGTCCGCCAATATCACAATCTATAGAAAGCAAAATTAAGCACAAGTTTAAGCAAGTCGGTCATGTAAGAGATGTCCCTAGATGTGGTTGAAAAAATTAACAAAAGTTTTACTGGTTCAAAATAATTGGCATGTGGTGTTTAGGCAGATAGCAAGTGACGTGGATACTGGAAAACCCACAGTTTTTAAAATACTGCGTACAAATAAATACCTTTCTTATAAAATGCAAGTTCTCCAAGAACTTCCCAGTAAGGCCAAAATTATCGATATTGGTCCGATGTAAATTCATACTGGATGAAAGAAGGACACACACAATTTAATCAAAAATCAATATGTGGGCTTGCGTTGTTAATAGCACTGTAATAGGGCCTTCTTTTTGGACAAAAATTTTACAGGCGAGACATACTGGAGTTTTTTAGAAAAAAAACTTGTTCCAGCTCCGGTCACCCTTTTCCCTGCGTTAGAACATCTCGATTTGCCACATCATCAGGTTGCAACAGGATGGTGCTCCCCCACATTTCGCTGTGGGAGTGATTGTGTTTCAATGTTCTAAAGATCCAGTCAGGTATGTATGTGTATGAAAGTTCCCTCGTATAAAAATAATCATGACACCGGCAAACTATTCATATTGACGATCCCTGTACGGGATTGTAACTTAAGGCCAATGTCAGCAAATCGTCCCTTTAAAGCACTGACTACTGCTACGCTATACAAGTAACTACTAACTTTTTTAAAATATATGACAGGCAGAGTAGTCTTTACACAGTAGCAAACAGCGGAAAACTTAATTCACCAGTTTATTCAATTTCTGCCGATTTAACAGTAAAAAAAATAAACTACAAAGGTATTTTTAAATAAAAAATTGTTAATTTGTTACATAAACTATACGTTAAACATCAGGATAAAGAAATGTGTTTTTTATATGTAAATAAAGTACCTAACACGATTTGTGTAATTTGGACTGCTGTAAATCAAAAGGTAATAATTTATTTTAACCATTAAAATACCCTTATTAATAATTTTTTAATTCGTAGATGTTTGTGGCACAGTGGATCGAGCGATAGAATTTTTTCTCTTAGAAATTACCCAATTTATATATATTTTTTTAAATTTTACAGTAGGAAAATTAGAATATTTTCTTTTTTATGTCACGATAATTAACCTGCTTCTGGAGCATCACATTATTTCTTTAAATGTTTTCACAAAAAAAAAACACTTAAAAGGAAATTAATATTTCAAATAATTAAGATTGGGTCAACTATCCCTTTAACGAGCTACTAAGTTCTAATTGGTAGGTTCTTTAGAGTAACGATTAATTTTCCTTTAATACATATTTAAAAAAAAAAAATGCCAACGTTAATAAAGCCTTAATTTGTTGTATAGGCTTTCTTAATTAGGCTTTAATTATTTACAATTTTAAGGACAAATTTAATTTTTTAAATACTAACAGTCCAGTTTCTCGTGGCCTAGAATTAAGGGGATACATTTGACAACATGGATTCTGCAACATCGCAAATTATATAAGAGCTCAAATTAAAAAAATAATAATTTATTTTAATTGTAGCTGTAGTTGGCTAAAGATATAGCACGAATTATCTCACCACCTAAAATAGCAGTACTAAGAAAGTAAACCAAACTTTTGCCCCCAAAAGATTTTAAAAGTTTATTTATGAAGGCTCTTTTAAATTTTATTTTTTTCTCATTCAGTAATTTGCTTTTAAGTTATAACCACCATTTTTAATATTATTCTATTTTATTTTAATTTTAAATAGTTTTGTAAAGTTATAATAAATAAATTATTTTAAAAATTCTCTTCCAGTAATAGAATAGTTGTTTGGAGCAGTCGGTAGGATACCGGGAAACGATACAATCAAGTACTGATTTATGTTTTAACGATTGCCTGGATATTTGTAAATTTAATGAATTGTGGCTAGTTAACAAAAAAAAAACTTTATAAAGATTTTTTTAATTACAAAAATCAATTAAAAACTAAACAAATTACTTTTTGCAATACCCTACACTTATTATACACTTTTTCAAGTAGATCATAGAGATCAGTAAATTACATATTTTCTTAAATTTCCTATAATGCATCCTTTTATATTAAGCTATTTTCACTTATATATTTTTATATATATATTTTTAATAAGGGTCATTTGAGACATTATTATCGTAAAATAAATTTCTTGCTAGAGAATAAGTTTTACTATACATTCCAATGCAAACTCTGTCCGGAAGCCACCCCCCAATACTTCGTCCGCGAGAACTACGACCTCCAGGAACTAAAAGAAAAAAATCTTTGCGAAATAAATTTACTTCACCCCAAAAAACCTCCAAATGCCATTAGGTCCAAGTAAAAATTTCAAATGTTTTAATTAAACAAAACGATAAATAAAATAAATACATCGGATTGTTTCCAGAAAAAAAACCACAGAACCAATAAACACTGTTTTTAAATGTATAAGACCAGTAGAACGCGCCCACTACTTACCTAATCATTTACCGTGAGGACATTAACGTCCCTAAACTACAAGGAATTAAAACGCAAATTACTGAAAACAAGCATAATCTAATATTCCGGGAAGCCACCGCAAAAAACCAAGCCAACAAGCGTCCTGCCAGGTATATAACACCCATATAGAGGAGGTACTTATTATTATTATTATAATTTTTCAATTAAATACAGTTTACATTCTATTTTAGTTAAAATTTCAAGTAGTTCGGAATGGGTACAGGTATTGGACCAAAAAAATTAAATAAAATATCCGTGCCACCAGATTATCCCCCATTGCCTCGAGGCACATTGTGTATTACTTTGTTTCATTTAATGAATAGACATTTTAAATTAATTTCTAGATAAATCGGAGCTGGTATACTTACTTGTACCAAAAAAATATTGTTAGCGAAATTTTTATTGGTCAAAATCACTTTTTTGCTTAAATCTCCTTTATTACTTATTTTATTAAAAATTTGTATATAACCCTTTTTATAGAGCTTACTAATTGGGTATATTTTTTGTTGATTTCATTTTTTCGTAACTCTTTAAGTTTTAAAGATATTTGCGTCTTTATTTTAAATTTAAATCGTTAATACCTTAAAAACTAAAATGGCTACAAAAAATTTTACTTAAAAAAACTAACGTAGTTTTATCAGGTCATCAATTTTAATTATATACTTTTATGTACTTACCCTCATGAGTTAAATCTTTGTAAAGAGAAATTATCTCACCACCTCATATAGCACTAAGAAACTCAAGCAAGGGGAATACAGTGTCATCAGGTTCCTATAAAAAGAGTGGTTTTCGCTAAGTATACTTTAGAAACTCTAACTTTTATTTTTCTCAATGTCAGTCAGTTGTTTGCTTTTAAATTGTAACCAACATATTTTATATTATTCTATTTTATCTTGATTTTGAATAGTTTTGTAAAGCTATGATAAACAAATTATTTTAAAAAGACTCTTATAGTAATTAAACACTTATTTGACATATATTCTTTGGCTAATTTTACTAGGGGTGTGCGAATATTCAAATTTTTTAATTATTCGAGGCGAATTAAATACGAATTATTCGATTCAAATTTTAAATCGAATATTTAAATTATTCGAATAGTTCAAACCATTTGAATAATTTTGTTAAGTTATAATAAATAAATTATTTTAAAAAGACTCTTATAGTAATTAAATACGTATTTGACATATATTCTTTTTAAATTTTAGGGGGGGAATATTAAATTTTTTTTAAATTTTTCAGGCGAATAAAAAAAAATTATTCGATTCAAATTTTAAATCGAATATTCAAATTATTCGAATAGTTCAAACCATTCGAATAATTTTGTAAAGTTATAATAAATAAATTATTTTAAAAAGACTTTTATAGTAATTAAACACTTATTTGACATATATTATTTGGCTTATTTTACTAGGGGTGTGTGAATATTTAAGTTTTTATTCAACTATTCAAATAGTACGGATTATTCAAATTATTCGAATAGTTTGAATCACTCAAATAGTACGAACTATTCGAATAATTTTTGAAATAATCAAGTAGTTCGAACTATTCGAATCTTTTGAATAATTTGAAACTTTTTTTCTGATTATTTAGAAATAGGAATTGATTTTGGCGGAAATTTTTAAAGGTATATGATAATTTAAAATTCCCAGTGTATTTGAATGCATATAATATTAATACCTTTGGAAAGTTTTTGTGGTTATAATAACACCCTGAAGTATATAATTTTGCCATTTTTTTTTAGATTACGAACCTTTTAAATAAATCTTTTAAAAATTACTTTATTTTATTAATTAAAAATGTAATTTCAAATCGAAAGTTTAAGCGTTTCGCTTACTTTAATGTTTTTAAATAGTTACTATTATAATTCGCTTATACCTTATACAATTAATTATTTAAAAAAATACTATATTTGAATAGTTTGAATAGTTCGAATTATTCGAATAGTTCAAATTATTCGTATATGTATTTGAAATTATTCGAATACTTTGAATTATTCGAATAGTTCAAACTATTCGAATAGTTCGAATATTCAAATAGTTTGAGTATTCGATTCAAAATTCGAATCGAATATAACTATTCGATTTGATTCGATTCGACAACTATTCGCACACCCCTAAATTTTACTTTTACATCTATCTCTTTTGTCTTTATATATTTCTTTTGGCCCTGATATCGTAATAGCCGTGCTGCCGATCGTCGACAAAATGATCTACGTATAGAACAATGGGTGTGTGTATTCTAAAAAGTCGTTGACCAAAACTTTATTTTTAAGTTGCCAGTACATAAAGATATCTCTTGTTATGGGTTAAAAAAAAATAACCTAAAAGTTTAGATTCGTTGTTTTTTTTTAAGTCAGCCAATATAATGCAAAATATTTTCTTTTCTGTTGCTTTTTAATATATTTTTAAAATAAATATTAAAAAAAATTAAGAATTTTTCTTTGTAATAAGAGTTTGGCGTCTTAGGAATTCCAGCAAAAAATATATTGCTATTGTTTTGAATTAATTTTTGAAATTTATTTTCTGACACAAACGGAGTATTAAAAATTCCATTTAAGCCATATCATGAACTGGGGCACCCTTGTTCTTGCTTGCTTTTTAAAATTCGGAATAAATTTAATGTTCTCTAGATGTTACAAGAAGTACAATCTTTTACAAAAAGCAGAATACAAATGAAATATTTTCCACTTGCTATTTTTCCATGGAAAGAACAATTGCTTTGTTATTTAAGCAATTTAAATGTACAGGATGGTGCACATTTTCTAAACTCAATAACAAATTATAGCGGTGTTATTATGTCTTCATACCATGTACTTTAAATTATTAATAGTAAAGGTAAAAGCCAACAAAAAAAATTTCTTTCCACGAATGAACCCCATTACCCCAGGTTTTTGGGGTCACTGAATTCGTACCCCAGATCGGTTTGCCTGCATCAGGTCACGTTTCAAGGTCCCCCCAAAGGGTCACCTAAGGTCAAAAAATTTGATTTTGACAAAAAAAATGCAAAAATTCATTTTAGGTTTTTGGGGACGCTGAATCCGAATCCGAGGTCATTTTGGTTAAATCAGGTCTTTCAAGGTCACCTGGGGCAAATCATTAGTTTTTTAAAAAAATTATATAGGTTTTTGGGGTGGCTGAACCCAATCCGGGTAAGTTTGTTCATATCAGGTCATTTTAAGGTCAATCAAGATCAAATCATTGATATTGAGAAAGAATAATTGCAAAAATGTATATTTTATATATATATATATATATATATATATATATATATATATATATATATATATATATATATATATTTTTTTTTGGGGGTATCAAATTATTTAGAACGAAATCCTTATTAAATATGCCAACGAGCCACCATCGTTCCATTTAAAAAAATTATGTTATGTCTAAAAAAAAAAATTTAATTTTTTTTACCTTTTAAAAGAAAAAAAATACCGATAATTAAAATATTTTTTACCCTTCCTGATTAAAATTGGTTGTTTTAACGACGTAATGGCACTCTGTTAAATTTTAAAAAATTAAATATTTTTAAAGAAAATGTCAAAAGTTGAAATGGGGTGTCATTGATTAAAATGTGATTTTCATCGAATAAGTAAACAAAAAACAGGGTGTTTGATTTAAAATTCAAAAGTTGGGTCTTTCCTGAATATAAAAAACGTCAGAAATAATTGAATAAGTCATTTAATGCTTTTAAAAGGGCATATATCGACACGCCAAATTTCAATTTCCCATTTAAAAAAAAAAAAAAAGTTATAGGGGGGAACCCCCCTGTATATATATATATATATATAAATATATATATATATATATATATATATATATATATATATATATATATATATATATATATAAAATATATATATATATATATATATATATATATATATATATATATATATATATATATATATATATATATATATATATATATATATATATATATATATATATATATATATATATATATATATATATATATATAAGTATGTCCGCGGAAAAGGTGTTGAAGAAAAAAATTTTTTTTTTTTGATTTTATCGGAAAAAGCTACCTTTTAAAAAATTTTCTACTTCAAATAAGTTGGGAAGATATATTTAACATATTTTATACGCGGTGTTCAGAAAATTAAAAAAAATTAAAATGTTACAAGACTAAAGTGCATTTATTTGAAGATATGGAAATAAGTTACTAAGAAAAAAATTTTTCAAAAAATTAAAAAGGAGTCTCTTATACTAATTTTCGAAAAAAAAACCCCTTTTTTTTTATTTGTCATTAAATTTATTTTAATATCAATTATTATCGATTTTTTTTTGTTAAGTAAGATTTTTAAAAAATACTGCGGCTAATGATTTATAAAAGCGAAGTGTCAATAAAGTTTGTCACTATCAACCCCACTAGTACAAAAAATTTAATTAGTTAATTGATAATGAAATTTTAAAACAAATAAATAAAAATACCCATTTTTTTTGGTATTAGAGACTACCTTTTCGTTTGAACAACTTTTTTTAGTAACTTATTTATATTTTCAAATAAATGCCCTTTACTTTTTGTACCATTTTAAGTTTTTTAAATTTTTTAAACACCGCGTATAAAATATGTTAAATGTTTTATCCCAATCTTACTTTAAGAAGTAGCAAAATTTTTATCTAAGTAACTTTTTCGATAAAAAAAAATAAAGAAGTTTTTCTTACTCAACACCTTTTCCGTGGACACACAGTACGTCCACGGAAAAGGTGTTAATAGTAAAACTTTTATTTTTAATTTTATCAAAAAAACTACTCCTAAAAAAAATTTGCTAATTTTTAAAAAAGAGGCGATAAAAACATTTAACAAATTGCATAGTGGTATCTCAGAAAATTGAAAAAACTTTAAATGGTTCAAAAGTGGTGCATTTATTTGAGAAGATATAGAAATAAGATACTAGGAAAAGTTGTTCAAAAAGTAAAAGATAGTTTCTTATATCAATTTTCAAAAAAAATTGGCCTATTTTTTATTAATTTGTGATAGAAATTATCTTAATATTAATTAACTAATTCCTAATTAATAACCCATTATTGTACTAGTAGGCGGATAGGGACAAGCTTTAATTACATTTTGTTTTAAAATTCCATTAGCCGTATAACTTAGCTTTAATTGCTATTAAAAATAAATTTAATTACAAATAAATAAAAGAAGGCCGATTTTTCAAAAATTGGTATAAGAGACTCCCTTTTTTAATTTTGAACAACTTTTCCTAGTAACTTATTTCCATATCTTATCAAATAAAGGGGAATTTTAAATTTTCCCTTTAAGTTTTTTAAATTTTCTGAACACCCCGTAAAAAAAATATGTTAAGTATTTCTATCTCAATTTACTCTTGTAGCTAGCAAACATTTTTATCAAGAGTAGCTTTTTTCGATAAAATCAAAAAAATAAAAAGTTTTTTCTCTTCAACACCTTTTTCGTGGACATACTGTATATATATATATATATATATATATATATATATATATATATATATATATATAAGTATAATTAAGTTTTTTCTTTTTTCTCTTGGGATAAGCTTTGATGTTCAGAGTATATGTTAACAATGTACAATTTTTATATAAATGTGTTAAATTTTTTATCGACTTACCCAAAAAGGTTATTCCAGATATAATTGTAACATTTTATTCACTTCACAGGTAAAAATTTTATTAACTAATTTAAAACTACAGGGTTTAAAAAAACAGTTTTTGCTTAACGAAGTCTTGGATAAAATTTTAAACAAAACAAATTTTGTGGCTTTAAATAAATTTAAGAGGGGGGGTTGACTTATTAAAACAAAACCCCCATCAGCCAACGATTATAGAGTTTAGAACTGTTATATAAATTAATTAATGTTTTATTTAAAAGGGATGTTGCTTATATTAAATACAAAAATTTATTTTTTTAATTTACTTTTATTACATTTCCAATGGTCATTTTTTGGTGTTGATGTTTAAGATTGGTTTTTTGTTTATGTTTTTCTAAAACAAAAAAAAAAAAGATCGATATATTAAAATATTTTCTCCACAAATTGGAATTTTGTCAAATTCTAGTCTTTGGGTTCGTTGGTTTCCCCTTTTCTTCAGCAAGTTACACTTAACATTTTTTGAATTTTTGCTGGTCTGCTTACAGTTTTTTTCCCGATGGGAAATTTGTTGGGAATGTATGTTTTGTAGTGTTTAGGTTATATGTTTTTTTTTATACTATTATTTTAATATGAATGCTTGATAAATGATAAAAATATATGTTTTAATAATTATTTGATAAGGTTATAATATAATTTTTTATTTTTTATGTCAGATTTTTTTATTTATTGAGTTATTTTTTTTTAATATAGATCATTTCCAGAAATTCTCTCCTCTGTTGATTCGGTTCAGTTTTTTGTTTGGGATAGTTTAAATTTTTGTGAAGTTTCATTTTCATGATTAGAGCAGTTTTATTTTTTTTTGTCATATTTATGACCGTTAAGACGATTTTGAAGATGTTGTGTGGTTTGGCCAATGTATACTTTGGGACAGTTATTAAAATTTATCTGATAAACGATAAGGGGTTTTTCGGTTTTTGGAGTTTTTTTTAAGGGGGCAAATTCCCTTTTTAAAAAAGTTAAAAACCTTTTTGGCATACAGAAATATTTTGGGGTTTAAAATATCTTTGCAAGTTTTTTAAAGTCCTTTTGCAAAAGGGGATTGATACAAAGTTATTATTTAAATTATTGTTTATATTTTGTTGGGGAGGGTTTTTATTTAGATTATGAGAAGGGGTGTGAAGATTTAATTAATTAGTTTTAAAGGATAGTTTATTAAAATATTTTTTGGCTTTTTTTAACGCGGTAAGAAATTCAAGAAAATAAATTTTTCAAGATATATATATATGAGCAGAAGCCGAAAAAAACCTATAGAAGAACGACAGATCCCCCACAGCTCGATTTTTGGGGAAGAAGAGGAAGCCTTTCGTGAGCGTTGGATCATTAATAAGACGAACCTCTTCTTTGAATGGAGTCCAGAATGCTAAGGGGGGTAGGGGAAGCCATTCCCCAGACATGAGAACAATATTTTAAAGAGGGTCTGATTTGGGATACATACAGAGTCTACAGATTGGAAGAAGAGAAATATTTTCTTGCTCGGAAGAGAAAACCCCAAACTTTTTTGAAGCTGGGCCCAAGCTATGGATAAAATGTGTTTGTGCCAGTTGAGGTATTCTCAAAGTACCGCCGACAAGATTAAACGGGCTCTTTGTTCTGCAGAACTTGGCCGCTCATATGTAAGGGATGAGCATTTGAGACTTTTTTCGCGACAGCGAACATTAATTGGGTTTTTGAATTAAACGAACAAGATTTTTAGCGCCCCAACCAAGATAGTTTGAGGTCTTGTGAAAGAGATATCTGCATTGACTGCGCTTTTTTCGAAACCAGGATTACACGGTGGCTTAAGAAATTGAATACTAGAGTGGAGGGTACTTCGCCCGCAAAAATATGAATGGGAGATTGGGGGAAGAAAGAAGATCGTTAATGTGTAGAAGAAACAGCGTGGGTGCCAGCACTGAGCCCGGGGGACCCCAGCATTAATTTGGTAGAAGTTGAGGAATGAAATCTACACCTAACTGATATACGTCGATCAGAAAGAAACTGGAAAGCCAAGAGCAAAGCTTAGGTGGAAGATCGTAAGAAGGAAGTTCGTTAAAGTCACGGCGACCTGACGAAAGCCGGGTATGTCAAGAGCAACGATCTGGGATTCACCAAAACTCAGGGGACTTGTTCCAGTTGTGTGAGACAAGGGAAAGAAAATCAGCTGTGGATCTACTGTGACGGAATACATATTGTCTATCATGTAAGATCTTATGTTTTCCAGATACTTTAAGATTTGGGAATTAATGAATTTTTCCATTACTTTGCAAATAACTGAAAGAAGAGATATAGGTCTATAGTTGGAAGGGAGACTTTTGGATCCTTTTTGGGACAGGTTGCACACGTGCAGCTTTCCAACTCTCCGGAAAATGCCTGTGTCGTAAGAGATTCGAAAGAGGCGAGTTAAGATGGGTGCAAGCTCGGGAGCACACTTTTTAAGACGATTGCTGGTATGGCATCCAGCCCAGACGATTTTTTAGTATTAAGAGAAGAAAGAATACGCTTGATCTGTTTGACTTTAAAAATTATATCGGACATTTTATGAGAAACAATGACAACTGTTGGAAGGGGAAGATTAATAGGAGGATCATGCGTAGAATTGGCAGCAAATTGTTTGGCAAATAGTTCGGCTTTTCCTTTGGAGATAGAGACAGTTCCATCTTCAGAGATTAGGGGTGGAAAAGAATTTGTGCAAAAGTTCTGACTAATATTTTTGGCAAAGGACCAGAAAGCTTTACTGCCATTTGAGCAAGAGAGAACTTTATTTAGGTTCTTTCAAATTCGGTGTATCGATGCGATGTTGTTTCCGATTGCAAGCCTACAGAAGATAACGTTTTTCGGTAACTCACTTAAATGACATAAATTTTACACGATTTTGAAGGTAAGGAAATAATCTATGCCTCTGCTGTAACGGATTTTTGAAATATGAGTCGAGTTAAGAGAAAATAGTATCTAAACATAACCGATTTTTTTTCACTTAAGAAAATATTAAAAACTAAATCCAAATTTAAAAAACTATTACAGCAGAAGCCTAGATTTAAGTGTTGGCTTTCATGTAGTTTTTGAAAATTATCGATAACTTTTACCGTTTTTGAAAAAAACATTATGTTCAGAACCCCAAATTGGATTTAATTTTCGCGGCGCGAATGGATTTTTAATGCAAAAAGGCATGAGGCGTTTCATGTGGCTGCAGGGGACTGGTAATGTAATAAATAATTATATGTTAGCATAGAACTGCTAGGGTAGGTATACAAAGACCGCGGTTAACCGTAGTTAATTGATAGAGTTAAAAAATCGTAAAGTGTAAGGGTTATAAAATACTGAATAAAATGTTGTTAAGTGTTACAGAATGTTTTGATTGTCCCATCTTGTACGGAAAGTTAGTAAACCGTAATAGTACTTTATACAGCTGTAAATTTTCAGGCAAAAAGCCCCTAGTTTTAAATATAAAACTACATTTTTGATGATATCTAAATGGTTAATATTTTAATATTTATCCAAGAGTGCTTTATTTAAATATAAATTCGGCCTTAACCTTTTCATTGCCACATAAATTATTAGTTATTCTTTTGGGGGATCTAATGCCACGCCTACGTAAATATTTAATTATAAGGTATTTTTGACGAATATTAACTTTTAAAGCTCCCATAAATTTTGTTTATATTATGAAGGAAAATTATAATATTTTTCTGATTATAATAATATTAGTGAGTTTTTTTTTGTATACGAATAATAAAATAAATATTAATATAGAGTATTGTTATTATGTTTGTTCCTAATTATTATCATAATTAGATAATTTCAAACTTGATGGCCTTAATGATTTTGGCAAACAATTTTTTTTCTTTGATACATTGAAAGTTTAAGTTTATATAGTTTAGGTCTACAGTAAAGCGCAGAGTACTACGAACATAGGACGATCCTGGACGATTTTGGATGTACCTAAAAACGTCGCACGCATTGCTTATCGATCAATAATTTTCGGCAAACAAATTTATAAGACGCGCGTCGGCCGGCAAAGCGATCAACACAATACCTTTGTTCCGGAAATAATTCTTTACTATCGAACGCTCGACAGCTATAGTTGTACGGTGTCGATTATTTGCGACCAAAACAATTTTTTTTTAAATAAAATAATAATTATTAATAATGGATGTTCACGAACTGGAAAAAAAATAAAACTATTAAATGGTATCACCGTGGAAATCCTGATAGGGGAGTTAGGGAATTATTTATTAATTTATTTCCAACCAGGCTTACCCCACAATTTTCACTATTCACCGAGTCATTAAAAACTTTTTGACATTTGGTTGTTTAACTCCAAGAAAACATAAACATGATAGTGCACCAGAAAAACAACGAAAGGGAAATCAATCAAATTATAGTAGTGGCAAGTGTTAGTGAAAATCCTACAATTTCATCAATACAATTGTACAACAGGTTAATTTGAGCAAAGGATCAGTGGAAAGAGTGCTTAAAAAATGAATACCGATCCTACAAACTAAAAAAAACCCATGAAATTTTCCCTGATGATCATTTTAGACGAATACAATTTTGTGAAACTGTAAAGAAAAATAACAATGAAAATTTCATAAGAAACATTGTTTTTCATGGTCTCACCCAACGATTTTTTTTCTCTGGGGTCACATAAAATCACAAATTTATGGTTTCCAGAGGAATAGGGCTAATAATCTACAAGAATTGCAATTACAAATTGAGAATTCTTTTACGATTATTACCCTTAACATTCTAGCAAATGTCAGAAGGCGTTTTTATGACAATCTTGGTTATTGTTTGGCTCAGGAAGGTGGTTTATTTGAGCATCTTCGATAACTTGAGAGATTTTATTTTTTTTATTTTATGAATGCACATTAATTTATTTTTTTAAAAATATCTTCTACGTTCCATTATTTATTTGAGAAAATTCTTTTATTTTATTAGGAAAAACTGTTTGGTTCTTAAAACCGTAGCAA